>CM060955.1:95059771-95292271 GCA_030765055.1 Mantis religiosa
CAACACTACAACTACTTGGTCTCTATGGAAAATGTCACTTTGTTTCTGGTATATAGAGAAGCCATGAAATTAGGTTCGTCTGCGGAAAGGCTTCCATTTATTTTGGTTTTACAGTGTACGGTGTTCATACATATGTGCATCGTAGCCAATGCTGCACGACAACGCCTGACGCTACCTGGCAAATAGGTGTTCAACTTGCTGCGATGCTTCTGATAGGACTTTTACCATGTAGGTAGGTAGCTTCCTCCATCTCTCACCATGTTACCATCATGTCTCCATCACTTGATTTTAATCGTGTTTAATGTCCGTTCTTGCTGTGTATGGCATTGTAGGTGGTGAATACTGATGATACCTACGAAAATAAAATAAAATGGCAGTTGGAAAAGAAAATTTTCGGCGGAAATTATTACCACTCATCAAGATTGAGACAGAGAAAAAACCTCAGTGAACGAAGGACGCTTCTGGCGGAATTTAAACGGCAGACATCCCGTTCACCTTAAACGACCTCGAGTAACCGTAAGGTCAGCATTTAAAGAATACTGTCTATCGTCGCCAGTTGGTAAACAGTGATTAGACCCCGGAACCTATTCGGCCGACACAGCATTTGTTCATACTTTACTTTGTCATAAATGAAAGATTCCTCAAATGTTTTCATTTTCTCAAGCATAGCTGATGGGTTTGATCAAAATACCATAAATTAAATATACTTATATGACAAAATATATATGCTAATTTTTCTGAGTACATTTTTCCCAGTAACCTTTTATGTGGTTTAAGTCATTTCCGAGTTATCAGTTATTATTGGTTCAAACTGTTCACCACTTTGTTATTCCTTTAAAAATATATATAGCCCGCCTCGGTAGCGTAGATGGTAGCGTGTCTACCTCAAGTTCAAGAGGTCCCGAGTTCGAATCTCGGTCATGGTGAGATACCTGGGTAAGACTTTTCCGGGGGTTTCCCTCATCCTGAAAGACGAATGTCGGATAACTCTAAGCTCCATGGACCTCAGACTCATTTGAGCAACATTTCAACCGTTTCATTTCAACGTCCGATATGACTTAACGTTAAAGGACGTAAATTACCACTTACTTCTTACGAATATATAGAAAAAGTATGAACTTGTAATGCTGCCGTTCAAATATCAACTATCTCTGTTTTTTTTCTATCTATAATGAAATGTTTAGTGGAGAAGTTTATCTCAATCAAAATGAAGTAAACGAAAAATCATAAGAGTAGCTTTTAAGTATAGACCGTGTAGAGGGTCGAAAAATGTGGCATATATATGAAATTGGTAAATTGGTCATCTTATACTGCAACGCGAATCTTCCAAAATAGATTCTCTTTTTCAAATGTTACCTTGAGCATGTGCTCCTCGGAAGCAAGGGAAAATTTGTGACTAATACGTTAATTTTTGTAGTTTCATTAAAGTCATCTTTGTAGAAAGTTTAGCTACACAATTTCCAAATATCACGCAGGAATTGATACTCAAGAGACAAATTTGTAAGCATTTCTTTGAACAGAAGACAATGAATGTTTGCTGATGATGATATTTAGATATACTGTCGATATAATTTTGGTTTGGCCGCGCCGTTGCTCAGTGGTTAGACCGCTTGGCTCTCACCAAGGCGGCCCGGGTTCGATCCCAGGCGACCGCAAAGTGAGATTTGTGGTGGACAACACGGCGCTGGGGCGGGTTTTCGCTGGGACCTCCGGTTTCCCCCGCCATCTCATTCCACCGGTGCTCCCTCTTCATCTCATGTATCATCAGTGTCACCGCCTGCGGTGCCGTATGTAGTAAGAGCGGGCTTTAAACATTGCACATTTTTAATCTCGGTTTGCGGAAGCAAGTTCTTTTGGATAGATAGAGAAAAACTGACAAATTCAATACCACGGCCGGAATTTGAACCACGGATCTCCTGGTTTACCTCAAATTACTCTACTCTACTCATTGAGCTACCATGGCCAACGTGCCGTCATGACATTAAATTCTCCAATTGACTCATATATCTTCCCGGTGGACCACTAGGGGTTCTCGTATTCGAGATATACCGTTTGTGGCGACTTACTATTGTAAGTACTTGAGTCCCAGGCTTCTTTTTTCCTGGACATCCGAGGTTCAAATCCCGGTCGTGGCGTTGAATTTTTCAGCTTGACTCCATCTATCCAAAACCTTAGCCTATGCTCGGCCAGTGTGAAGGAACGATTAATTTCCATCACTTAAATAATAAGAGTTTAACAATGACGTCTGGGACTCAAGTACTTACGATAATGGAAGTCGCCACAAACGGTGTATCTCGAATACGAGAGCCTCTAGTGATTTACCGGGAAAATATATGATTCAATTGGAGAATTTAATGTAATTATGGCACATTGACCATGGTAGCTCAATGGGTAAGAATGACTGAATGGAAACCAGGAGGTCCGTGGTTCAAATTCCGACCGTGGCATTGCATTTTTCAATTTCTCTCGATCTATATAAAAGCTTAGCCTATACTTGGCTAGTGCGAAGGAACGATTAATTTCCATCAATTAACTTAAATAATAAGAGTTTAACTATGAAGCCTGGGACTCAAGTAGTTACAACAGTAAGTCGCAACAAACGGTGTATCTCGAATACGAGAGCCCATAGTGGTTTGCCGGGGAAATATATGAGTCAATTGGAGAATTTAATGCATGACGGCACTTTAGCCATGGTAAGAGCGATTGGACGGAAATCAGGAGATCCGTGGTTCAAATCCCGGCCGTGGTTTTGAATTTTTCAGTTTGACTCTATCTATCCAAAATCTTAGTCTATACTCGGCCAGTGTGAAGGAACGATTAATTTCCTCAGTTAACTTAAATAATAAGAGTTTAACAATGAAGTCTGGGATTAAATTAGTTACAATAATAGAAATCGCCACAAACGGTGTATCTCGGATAGGAGAGCCCCTAGTGATTTACCAAGAAATTATATATGAGTTAATTGGAGAATTAAATGTCATGACGGCACATTGACCATGGTAGCTCAATGGGTAAGAGTGACTGGACGGAAACCAGGAGATGCATGGTTCAATTCCGGCCGTGGCTTTGAATTTTTTGGTTTGACTCTATCTAAAACCTTAGCCTACACTCGACTAGTGTGAAGGAACGATTAATTTCCATCAATTAACTTAAATAATAATACATTACTTGCTTATTATCTTCCTGTAAGTAATTCAGGTTTCTGTTAGACTTTAGTGCAGAAATTCAAGATAATTTAATTTCATAAATAATAGTGGATAATAGCTATTATGTATTGTGGCAGATGTTTCTAGTGGAATGTTTACTTGAGAAGTTCCATTTTCGAGAGGGAATCGTAGATGTTTTGGTAATTACGAACAGCATTACTCGAAGCAATTTTGTAAGTGCGAACTGCAGTGCATGGCAAATCATCATCAACACAGTTCGTGACGGTTGCATTACGAACATAACCACTTTTGCTCGCTAAGGAATGCAATATTAAACCTGCTGCTACCGCCTGCCAGTGATATTGGCTGCAATTAATGCCGCGCTTGTCCTGGCCACATTGCTCAACGCGGAGGTGGCACCTGTTGCATACACAGATCGTTGGCCAATTCAGATATAGCAGAAGAAGCTGTAAGCATTTTAATCATTACCACTTTAGCGAAACATTCCGTGACCCGACTTTCTCACACTTAAAAATAAAGATGGAGATGATTGGCCCAGTTCCACTAGCGCCGTTTTACTTCCTTCGAGGGCGATATGTAATCACAAGGGGAGGGAAATTATTGCTTCATGCCAGAAAGAGAAGGGAAATATCGTGCCGAGTTCTTGTTCTCAGGGATATAATACACTTAAACATCGCCTGAGGCGCATGCAGCCAGAGGCACACCGCTTGAGAGAGCTGCAGAGTGGCAAATTAACACGTGACTGGCGAACGCGATGTCTTCATTTACTGATTTTTTACTTAAAGTAGTTTGGGTAATTGCTTGTCATTATACTATAAACAATTACTTTACATATCCCTCAGAATCACAATATAATATTAAGTTATAACACTCGCAGCTGTTGACAAAATACACAAAACAATATACCGTGTTAATACGTTTGCACTTTTGTAAAGAACATTAGTTCTTACAAGCACTTTAAATCCTTTATTTAGAAGCTGAGGCTTTATCGAGTATCAGTTTTACAACTCACAAATTCAATGTCAACGTTTCCCAGGACATACGCGTTTTGAGATGCTTTGAATAATAAATTAGGATTTTTAGAAAAATTCCTTGTGTATGTTTTACAATCTCGGTATATAAGTTTCAAGCATGCCACACCAGGATTTTCAGCAAGTATCTCACTCATTTAGATTCTCGATCCACTTTGCTTAAAAGTATTATTTCAAGACATTTGCTTCAAAAATACAATGTACAGGTTGATATTTTTAGAACAGCCCATTAAGTTCTCATTTTAAGCAAGGATGTGGTATAATTGGTCATCTCCTTAGTTCTATGGTGGTAGTACTGTTGCTTACCACGCGGAAGACTTGGGTTCGTGAGTGTTTTCTGCTGCTAGGAGACCTAGTTTGGGCTGCACTCAGCTCGATTAGGTCCCTCAGGGGCCAATTGAGGAGCTAGTAGACTGTAAAGTAGCAAAAGCCAGGAGAGACCAGGATGCTGTCCACGTCCCTCCATTCCTCCAGTGATGCACCCCATTTATTCCTCCATTGACGCCTGTAGTGGATAGAGATGTAGAATGCAGCGGTCCGACGGTAAGTCTTGGACCGGAAAGGGCTTTGGCGCGGTGGATTGAGTTCGTTAATTGTATACGTTTGTGTAACTGGGGAACAATTAGAGGCAGGGAGAGAGCTCACTCATAATAAAAGGTAGATATCGTGACAGCAAACAATTTATATCTACTACCTATTTTGTATGATAACTTTTTTCGAGATACTCAAAGTCACTAAGTTGTTTGCCCTCATACAAAAATTCGAATTTCAAAACAAACCTTTTGTAAACGGCTTTTTACACATTTGACATAGCTTCAGATTCCTACGTCTTCCTTTGAAATAAAACGCAGCGTAGATGAAACAATTTGTGCACACTTTTAATAGTTAACAAAGTAGAAAGGACAGTAAGCTTTTTAAAAATATTTTATAGAAGTATGGGCACAGAAATTATTTCGAATATAATATAGACTTATCTATTACATTTAATGAAAGTATTCAATTTGGAATTACATTAACATAATGTGACTGTGTGGGTTACGTAGATTCGGAAATCCGGCTTTCAGAAATCTAAAACAACACTTGCTGCAGTAAAAAAGACGTGAATTTGACAATCAGTTGTCTTTAAGACTGACTCAGTGTTTTGCTGCACGAAAACAAATGACTGAAATCACTGCGGTACACTTCAATCGTCGACTGTCACAAAAACTAACAAACAACTGCCGCTCCAAAAATACTCCCTTGCGGGGCGTTTATACCTCCCCAGTCATTGTTTCTAGAAAGCCGTAGACCTTCCGAGAACTTTTGCGGCCACAACAATGCGAAGAACATTCCGGAGCCTCTCTCTGTCTCTTTCACTCCTGACCATGGCCCAGCTCCGGCCCGTAGCAGCAGCACAACAATGCCACACGGTGACAATAATAAAGGAAGAAGAGTTTAGTTGTCTGGGAAACCATCAAGCCATTTTGAAAATTCTTTCACAAAAATAATTGGCATATTGCGCATATGCCATAAAACAGTTGTTTCACAATTGAGCTTTGTTTAGTTCCCATTTTGTAGATAACTATTTAAACAGATTATTGTTTTATCTGAAACGTTCCATGAAGGGTACTCGGTGCTGAAATAGCCAATTTATATGAATTTCAACAATTCAATCGCAGGTTTTATCACAGTTTTCTTCTGTAATGCAAAATTATTATCGTAGTCAAATGTACTTAGCACTCTAACAAAATATGTTCAATAAATAAAAATTCAGCCATGAATTAAAATTTTTAATGTGATCAGACTAATACTTAAACAATTTAATTCTGTGTATTTATTTCTGGAGTGTAGTACTTTACAATCAAAGATTACACTTTGGCCAACATCAAAATATTGACCAAAAACTACTTTTAATTTTGTAAAAACTAAGTCATGTACTACATTAATATACAAAATACAAAACGAAAGTTCATACTCAAAAGGTACTCTTTTTTAATCCTTCACTCAATTTAAAATAGTGTATACCAAAACTGGAAGAACTTAAATATTGCATCGTGACAAAGTGACAAAAATATAGGAAACGATATCATTACAATAAAATCAATACGCTGTTTGCACACATATTTGAATGACTAGAATAGAAAAACCACAATTGAATTTTGTTTGTAATACTTTAAATTTCTGAAAATGGGAATTTAAAACATCACTACTATCACTTCATCACTGCTATTCAAACCCACATTGATTATTATTCTTTCTAATTTCATCTTCTATCAAGGCATCTCGATACCAGTAAGTTTATTCTGTGGACATAATTTTGATGCACTCCTCTTCAGTATTGTTGTTTAACACTGTTTGGTTAGTCCTTTAAGTGCGTTTTAAAGTCACAGAGTACTTTTTTCTTTCTTCGTGATACTTCATATCAGTCCAGTGATAAGGTGGCAATATATATCCTGACGTTCAATTAAAATGTGCCGCATATTCTTATACTTTTTTAATATAAATCTTATTTGGAAATAATCATTTCTTCCACATTAGCTGTGTGTAGGCTAAGGTTTCCCGTAGGGGAGGGGATCTGTCCCCTTCAGCTGCCGTGGTGCGGGCGCTGAGGACCCTAGCACCCGCGGTATCTCTGGCGTTACTACAGGAACCTCGGGCCGAACATTCGGGCCCCTCCCTCATAGGGAGTTGTTCGGATTGGGTTGGACTCGAGGGGGAAGTGGTTCCCGATACCCGTGGGTGATCGGGTACGTGTCCAGACGGGGCTGAGGGAAGCCATTAATATTCCCACGTGGAAATAATTGTTCTTTCACACCAGCCGTGTGTAGGACGCACTATGAAAGGGTAGAGCCAGAATGAAAAATGCAATGCCATAGCCGGGATTTGAACCACGGATCTACTGGTTTCCGTCCTGCCGCTCTAACCATTTGAGCTACTATGGCCAACTTGGCAACATGACATTAAATTCTCCAATTGATTCGTGTTTCTGCCGGTAAACCACTAGGAGTTCTCATAGCACGAGACAACTGCCTTAATGGCGACTTACTATGCTGTAAGTACTTTAAGGCCCGGGCTTTATAGTTCGGACCACTATTAGGTACAATTAATGGAAATAATTGTTCTTTCACACCAGCCGTGTGTAGGACGCTCTATGAAAGGGTGGAGCCAGAATGAAAAATTCAATGCCATAGCCGGGATTTGAACCACGGATCTTCTGGTTTCCGTCCAGCCGCTCTAACCATTTGAGCTACTATGGCCAACGTGCCAGCATGACGTGGTTTACCGGGAGAAACACGAGTCAGTTGGAGAATTTAACCTACGGGTTCAAGGCTAATGGGAGTAGAGCCTCTGGACTCAACCCCTTCAATATTCCCGCGTACTAGACAGCATAGCTAGTAGAAGGTGTACTAGATCACCAGGCGGCCCCACCGAGGTCAAATTGGTAGCCTTCCCATTTTGGAGTTGGCGCGCGTAAGTGGCATATCCATTTCCATCCCGTCTTGTGTCCACAGGACCAGATGGGGGGGGGGCTTGTTAGTCTCTAGGTCTTGCCCTATGGAAAGCCCCATGGAGGTGCCGGGCGCCCTTTTGGGACAGCTCGGTAACTCCCTGGTCGAAGGAGGCCCGGGTCCTTGGTCCTACGGGTCCAGGACTAATGGGGGTAGATCCTCTGACATTAACTGTAGGCTAAGGTTTGAATGAGTAGAGCCAGACTGAAAAATTCAATGCCATAGCCAGGATTTGAACCACGGATCTCCCGCTCTTCGTGCGGTTGCTCTAACCAACTGAACTACTATGGCCAGCGTGCCGACATGACATTAAATTCTCCAGCTGACTCATGTTTTTCCGGTAGACCACTAGGGGTTCTCATATGCTATGAGACACGCACCTTTTGTGGCGACTTTCTATGCTCTAAGTACTTAAGTCCCAGACTTCATAGTTAAACCATTATGTTTGTATTTTAGGTAAATTGATGGAAATAATAATTTCTTCCACACTAGCCGTATGTAGCTAAGGTTTGGATGAGTAGAGTCAGACCGAAAGTTTTATTTCTTTTAAATCTCATTTCCTTTAATATTCGCCAGAATGTACTCTGCCCAACACCGAAATTAATTTTCTCATTTACTGCATGGAATAACTTCTTCATATTGGAGTTTCTTTACGCACTTAATAATACCCTAACAAGTTCTGAGAACGACACACACTCGTGTATTAGAAACAGGAGTTTTTGACATTCTAACGATTATTTTTATTTAGTGGTTTAACTTTTTCCTACTGCCGTAGCTGTTTTTGCCACTGCGTTTTCTCCATATAGAACTGGAAACAATTCTGAACATTCCTTCCGCTTTGGGAGTTTAGAACCCTCCGAGGGGACTTTTTTTTTTTTTTTTTTTTTGGAGACATCTACTTTGTGATACGACACTATATTATACTATTTATTTATTTATTTATTTTAATCTGCGAGCTTAGGTCCAGGTGTCTAGAGTCTAAACTTGGACTTATTGTGCTCTTTATTATTTAAGAAATTACGAATCATATACAATTACTTAATGAAAAATTTCTTTTTGCAGACAGAACTTATGCCTACATTAACTAACCTAATGGCCACTGTCTCCAGTGGCCTTAGAACTAAATCTAACCTAACAGCAGCCTTATTATTATGTACATTTTCTAATAAATGACTAAATTAGCATTTTAATCTGAATAATAAATTATACTGACTGAAGGCTGCTGACCTATTTGTAATATTTTGCACCTGCAACTGAAGTCTTCCCAGCCTAGTATCCTGAAGTCCATTAAATTTCGTTGAAACTCCATGCTGATTGGACATCCAATATTTACTTGTCTGTTGTAGGTATTTTCTTAAGTTATTTCTTCTTACTCCATGGTCCTGGTTACCTTCGGCGATCTTTGAGTACTTTTTCATGAGTCGTTTGGGTTTCTTTTCCTTCTCCGTAAATTCATATTGATCTCCTTTGAATAAATATTAATATTAAACGATGTAATCTCTTTATAAAGGTCCTATGAATGTTGATCCTTTTCCAATAGATGCTGATGTTAATTGATGTCATTTCTTTGTATAAATCTTGTTGATCTCAAATGTATCGGGGTATTATCTTGATGTGTTATCTCTCCCCTTCTTCTATTCCGTAGTTGTGCTCTGTTCTGGTTATAGTCTTCCATTTCTAAATTGGATACTAGTTCTGTCATAATTTCCAACTGTTTATACTCTTCTTCTTTCCTCACTATATTCCATATTTGTTTTCATCCATGACATCACCTTCATCTTACTTAACTTTAAGCCGTAGCTCTAACTGCATCCCTGTATACTGACCCCCCTATGCATGCTGCACGTAATAACCACGGGCGTCCGTCAGGGCTCTGTCATGGCAGGCGCCCGTAAAGCTAACAGACAGGCTAGCATGGTCTCCATGGTAGCATGAGTAGAATTTACCTTTACTAACCGGGGTGCTTTAGCGGAACCCTAATATAACACACAAATCCCCTTTGCATGCCACTGCATGTTAGGTTACTAACAGCATGTGTATGGGGAGTTGATGTAGCCTCCAGGCGGCCGATCGTCACCGGGGGCGGCGGGTGTGGGGCCGCCCCTATTTTAAAATTAAAAAAAAAGTCATTTAACAGCTTATTCCTAATTTCAGTTTTAGATTTACATTGTTCGCCGATCAGTTCGTGCACTTTTGTTTCGTTCTGTTTCTTCAACCAATAATTTTCTGCACGTAGTTTGATTACATAATCAATTGTCCATATTCCCATAATGACGAGAAGTCCCATTGTAGATATCTTAAATGCTGTTGCTCCTCTAGTAATTATCTGTAGTTGAGATCTGCGTAATAATGTTATATACTTCTTGTATTTTAATCTATGTGCCCAGCTACTCGCTATATATCCAACAATTCCTATTGTTATGCTTGTGTTATAAAAGTTAATTGCCTCTGCAGGTACACTGAAGTTTTTCTGAACAATTGATGTTAATTTCATCATCACTCCTTGTGCTTTATTTCTTGCGTAATCAACATGATTTGAGAAGGTCAGTTTTTCGTCCAAGAGTATCCTCAGATATTTATGTTGTTGTAATCTTGTTAATGATCGGTTCATAATATTAATATTGGGATTTCTTTTTAGGCTTCGTTTAAGCAGCATGTATACGGTTTTTGCTGGAGCTATCGTTAATTTAACCTCCTGACTCCACTTTTGTACACTACATTATACTATATATAAACTCAAGGGTATATACCAGGGCAGATCCTCACAGAGTGAAGACTGATCCCCCTCTGAAGACCAGGGAGTTACCGAACTGTCCCAAAAGGGCGTCCGGTGCCTCCGTGGGGCTTTACATAGGGCAAAACCTAAAGACTGAGAAGGCCCCCCCCCCCAACTGGTCCTGTGCACTCAAGACGGGATGGAAGAGGATACGCCACTTACGCGCGCCAACTCCAAAATGGGAAGGCTACCGATATGACTTCGGTGGGATCGCCTGGTGATCTAGCACACCTTCTAGTAGCTATGCTGGCTAGTACGCGGGAATATATGGTTTCCCTCAACCCCGTCCGGAGACGTACCCGATCTCCCACGGGTAGCGGGAACCACTGCCCCCTCGTGTCCAACCCAACCCGAACAACTCCCATTGAGGGAGTGGCTCGAATGTTCGGCCCGAGGTTCCTCTAGTAACGTGAGAGGTACCACGAGTGCGAGGGGTCCGCAGCGCCCACACCACGGCAGCTGCAGGGGACGGATCCCCTCCCCTACGAGAAGCACTACATTATACTTATTTACTTTTATTTAGGTGCAGAAGATCTACTCTCATTAGTCCTGGACCCGTAAGACCAAGGATCCGGGCCTCCTTCTACCCGGGAGCGTTGAAAAACTCCGGGGGTCTTTCCATGGGGCAATACCTTGAGTCTAAAAAGCCTCCCCATCGACTACAACGTCAAGACGGGTAGAAGTGGATACGCCACTTACGCGCGTCAACCCCGCAGGAGAACTACCGAAAACCTCGGTAGGGCCGCCTGGTAATCTAGCACAGCTTCTACTAGCTCTGCAGGCTAGTACGCGGGACTTATGAGGCAACCGTCTACACCCTCCGGGCGGCCGTAGTCAGGCCGCAGGTACCCAATTCCCCGTGGGTGTCGGGAACACACCGCCCCCTCGTGTCCAAACCAATCTGAAAAACTCCCCAACGGGAGGGACTCGGCAGTTCGGCCCGAGGTTCCTCTAGTAACGTCTGAGGTACCACGAGTGCTAAGGGTCCGCAGCGCCCGCACCTCGGCAGCTGAAGGGGACGGATCCCCTCCCCTACGGGAAGACTACATCATACTACGGTACTCATGCGTCACGCAACAGTTTACAACTAGATGAACAACTTAATACCCAGCCATCACAACACGTGTAGTTCCTACCACTGCTGCAAATAAACAAAGCTTAAGCTACGTGTTTGTCCCGAGTAATATAGCACTTCTAGAAGCAATTCGCCGCCATATAGTACCCACAGCACTTGGAAGAGTGTTCGGAAGAGCTTAATGAAGTCGTAAAAGACGTAACCAATTCGATATCAGAATTTTGTCCGTTATGTGGAATATAGGAAGGGTGAAGGGGGCGGTTTACAATAAAACTCTTCTACTGCATTGCACAATATTCCATAAAAAATACGGGGTAGTGTCGCAGGTACAGCGTCGGTTAACTCAGCAGTGTAATTTCTTAAAGTTAATAAACTACGGAGCACATATGAACATTTTCGAAGAGAATAATGGACTAAAATACTATGAAACTGTACCGTTATATACAGTAAATGTGAGACATTCATAATATTGTTTTTAAAATGACGTTTTTTGCTTCCTAATAAAAATCCTGGTTACCAGAAGCCAGCAGGTTTGGCACGTGTATGCAAAATATGTCATGTTGACCTTGAAGACAGATATCACAAACACGGCAGAGAGCACTTTCTCTATATACCTTTTACTCCAAGGCCGACACTTTCGTCGCGATCATTCGGCGCGTGTTGTAAGGCACATGTTTTGCAACGGTCTGGTAAAACTTGTCTCTATTAATTAATCAGACGGAAAGAGACCGCATGTAGGTAAGTTGGAGAAAACGGTATTGTGATGGAAATTGGGTCACTGGGCTAACAAGGAAAAGGTACACCTCTTTTCAGGAAGCACGTGATCACTTACAGCTTCTATGTTTCATTGGCTGTTGCAAATCTAGTTCATATTCTTATTTTATAAGGGTAGGGACTTTATCGTTTATCTGCTACACACACACACACACACACACACACACACACACACACACACACACACACACTACTTCCTAGTAGCGAGTAACGTAATCGGCTACTATACCTGTTTTGTATAATACCGAGACTCGATCCGAGCGATGTGGATAAAGTGAAGTAGGTTTTCCGGACAAATCAACTCCCGCACACTCTCTCCATGTTACACGACGCTAAATCCTTTCTCTCTCACTTCAGTCTGAGAATTACTCCAAAGGAAATACTGAAGCATATACAGGAGCGGTCCTTAGTTTATGGGACGATGTAAACAAAAGCACGCGTACATGTGTGACATCACTGTTTGAGCTTTTAACTCTCTGAGGATGAAAAATATAGTTCGCATATAATTTTTAAAGACTTTATGTCTAATGCAAAATATATAAATAGCTTCGCATTATTACAAATGCAACAGTAAAATAGTATTCTTTTTGGTATATTTAAGCGTAATTTGTATGCATTAATCAGAGTGTATGTTGCGTTTGCAAAGTTTAAAAGAAGAAGAAAGGGAGAAAATCAGTTGTACAACACGGCAGCTTCGGTGCAATATGTCAACATTACAGAGGGAAAGCGTTAAAAAGTGGTGAGAAACATATTATATTGAAAGTGTTTTGCAAGTTGTATGAAAAATATCCATATTTAGTAAAGGAGGACATTACTTTGTCAGCGGAACATATCGGTGTTTTAGCGCCAATATTTAGCGCCTCCCGAAATGAGGTTGTGAAAACGGGTCGGGTTTCCAATCCAGGAAAATATCGAATAAGAAAGAAGCCACTGTGGAAAGTGAAGTGTTATTCGTCGCAAGGTTCATAGCTTCTTTGAAAGAAACGAGTCACTGCAAATACAAAAGGGTTTCAAGCAGAAAACAATGATTCCAATTAGCCGAGCTTTAAGAAAACGAGCTTCCATGCCATTCTTCGTGACATAAGTTTTGAATTTGTGAACAGAAACAGAAGAAATATAATTGTAGAGCATGAAGATATTGTTGGGTGCAAGAATTATCAAAGGAAAATCTGGAAGTGGAAGTATTTAAGGAATTCGACCGTTGTCAGATTCCAGTTAGGTACGTAATCTTTTTTTTTTTTTTTTTTTTTTTTTTTTTTTTTTTTATTGCAAGCCAGCAAAGCTTTCATCATTGCCAAAGTGACCACACGCAGTTATTTAGCACTTATTCCGCAGAAAGACACTGCCTTAATTTTTAATTTATACATGAGGCGATATTATGTGAAGATATCAAATATTTGGGTAGTTGTTATAAGCATCCAGTCACTTTTTAGCGTACAAAAGGAAAATATATTACACACCTTTGCATTTAATCTTAGCCTAAATTAAGAAATTTACATTAATTTAAGTAAATTGACATCGCACATGTTTTACACGTGTTGGATAAAATAGTGCGACCATTCCCTCCAATCACAGTTGCCAGCGGAGTAATACATTTCCCCGCCTTGTTTACATCACTCCATAAACTAAGGACGGCGCCACCATAGTTGCCTAGAGTGTCTGTCTTGTTTCATATATACATGAATGGAAGCATTTGTAGAAGTAGTTCAGTCCATCTCCATGGTTTCAATTTGGCTAAAATCCCCAAAAGTAAATACATATTAAATAAAAAGTCTATTTGGCATTGGTTTTAATTCCAGTGCCTGTTACTCCAGTTAGCTTTGCCAATAAGAAGCTCCATTTGCACCTCAAGTTGTTCAATTTTCCAGCTGGGATTCAGGGAGAATTAACTTTAAAAGTTAGAGAATGTTTTTCTGCATTTATGTATAGCTCCAAATATAAACATAATTAAATCGACTGTCAATAATAAATTGTCATAAAAAATAAATTTAAAAGATTGAAGACGTATTCTGAAACAGCTAGAAGTGTGGACAATTTTATATGTCAGTTTTGTGCATTAGTATTCAGAATAATATCAAAGCTTATTTTTCTAAATAATAAATTCTCTCTCTCTCTCTCTCTCTCTCTCTCTCTCTCTCTCTCTCTCTCTCTCTCTCTCTCTCTCTCTCTCTCTCTCTCTCCTATATATATATTATCACGGCGACGTGCACAAAAGGTTTGGTGCAGAGAGATAAGCGCGGCTTGTGTAAACAAGAGCCGGCAAATAAAGATAGCGAAGATAAAGGACTTGCCGGCACAGATTAAGTTATGCTTCTGGAAGGCTTCTTATAGTGACAGAAGATTCGATGCCTTGTTTATTCCATAAATATCTAGTGATGGTTACAGAACAGTCTCGAATTATCAATGAGGTATTTAAGGAAGCCACGACTCTCCAAGAGCCAAGGGCCAGTTGTAAACAGTTAGTAAACAGATGTTGTAACAGGAGTGTTGTAAACAGATGTAATCAGAACGCTGTGTATTATCGTCATCGACCGTGGTAGATTGTGATTGTGTATGTAACGAAACTGTGCTGTAATCTGAAAGTGTATTTCTACGGAAATAAAGAACATTTTGAATTACTGCAAGTTGGACTTTTAATTTTACGAGCCCACAAAGTCACAATATATATATATATATATATATATATATATATATATATATATATATCCATTTATGTAGTTGATTATAACCTTAAATGAAAGGAAACCCCCAAAGAAAAGATAGTGGTTTTACATTTTGATTAGACTAGCTTATGCAGACAGAAGTTTCAATGATATATCAGATTTGGAAAAATTCAATATCATGACCGGGAACCAAAACATGCTCTCGCCCGCCTCGGTAGCGTGGTGGTAGCATGTCTGCCTCACGTTCAAGAGGTGCCGAGTTCGGATCTCGGTTAGGGTGGGTTACCTGGATAAGGTTTTTCTAGGGTTTTCCTTATCCTGATAGACTAATGTCGGGTAACTCTAAGCTCCATGAACCCTGGATTCATTTGAGCATCATTTCATCCATCAATATGACTTAACGTCGGAGGACGTAAATTACAAAAAAAAAAAAAAAAAAAAAAAAAAAATTGCTCTCCTTGCCGATTTCCTCATTCGTAGGAGTGATGCTCTCATCTCTTCAGCTGCCATATTATGAGTGTTGCATGACAATTGTTGTTTCTTCCGTTTGGATTGGGTTGAACTCGGATTTCCGATATCCATGAGAGGTTGAGAATATCTAGGAATGATGTCCAGGAGAGGTTCTGAGACATATTGCTCTTTGGTACCAGCCTTAACTGGCAAATAACATGCTAGAACGCTGTCCGTCCTATTGAAGCTTCCGGTTTTACAAGAGTTTTCTCCTTTGGAGTTTATACGGTAAGTGGCGTGACCATTTCCATCCCTACGGAAGCGGTCACTGCATAAGAAATCAGGTAGTGGCGAAATGGAAACACCCACTAAGGAAAGCGCCTTCCCTGGTTCTAGCTTTGACTCCGGATATCCTTTTCCATAGAATTTCTACTGTTAATTTTCTGTCCACTTGAGCTACCTGGCTAGATATTACACGGAAGCGCATTGAAACTTCTCACCTGATTCCAATAAACCTTCAAGGCAACCTCCATTGGAAAAGGTGAATCAGTACTTGAAATCTCCAACGATTCCAATCTTTTACATGACTGGTATTAAAAATAATTGGTATTACAGAACAAATTAAACTTAGAGGCTAAACATAAATTCAAGAAATGTACATCACATGCAACATTACAAGTCGTCGGTGTGGTTAGCTCTGTTGGTTAGACACTTGGTTCAGGTCGCGGTTTCAAATCAAGCCCAAACCGAAAGATTTAAATGTGCTTAAACACGACAGCTCATGTCAGTAGACTTAGTGGCATATAAAATAACACCTGTTGACAAAATTACTACACACCGGTAACGCTGATACCTTCCTGGCAATTGACAGCATCTTTAAGAAGTAATTTAACTTTTTCAGACATTGTAAGTCGTTTTAGTTAATTGATGGAATTTAATCATTTCTTCATACTGGCCGTATACAGGCTAAGGTCTTTGATAGATAGAGTCAACATGAAAAATTCAGTACCATGGCCGGGATTTGAACCACGGATCTCCTGGTTTCCGTCCAGTTGCTCTAACCCATTGAGCTACCATGGCCAACGTGCTGTCCTGACAGTAAGTTCTCCATTTGACTCATATATTTCCCTGGTAGACCACTCTCGAATACGAGAGTCCCTAGTGGTCTACCGGGGAATTTAATGTCTCGGATAAGAGAGACCCTAGTGGTCTACCGGGGAAATATATGAGTCAAATGGAGAATTTAATGTTAGGACGGCACGTTGGCCATGGTAGCTCAATGGGTTAGAGCGACTGGACGGAAACCAGGAGATCCGTGGTTCAAATCCCGGCCATGACATTGAATTTTTCATGTTGACTCTATCTATTGTAAGTCGTTTTTGAAATTAGCTTAAAGTTTAGCTGGGGCACTCGAATCAATTAAGAACTTCCGTGTGGATATCCTGACACGGTAGTTCAAGCGGTAAGAGCATCGCCAACAAAAGTCGAAGATTCATCCCAGGCCATGGTAATAATTTTTCAATTTTATCTTTAACGTGAAGTTAATGTGTAAATTTTGCAAATTTTGCTAAAGAAGAAACATAATTTTATATCAATTGAGGCTGACTCTTTTAGTATCCTTTTGTACATTTGGCAGGAAGGACTACTTAATTTTACTCTACGACATGGACCACTGGCTTTACTTCCCTTCAGAAAAAATCCACACTAAAGTTCTTAACCTAAGAAAGAGGCTAACATATTACAAGTATACCACGAGGGCGACAGAGTTATCTCGCCCCCATTACCTCCAGCAGTTCGTGATTTTTAATTTCGCGCTAGGCAACAAAAAGCTTTTAAATATTGCTAATGATAAAGCAGATGACTGAGAGCATGTAATACATATATGAATATTATAGCATCGTATGCAGCGGAATGCATTTAGCCTCGTGTAACAGTGTCTCTAAGGAAACCCGGCTTGCCTGCGCATGTGGTTCATTATGTAATAATAATGTGAAGTGAAGTAGGTTGTGACGTAACATTACGTAAAAGAAAGGGAAAGTGGAAATGTCTTATGCACTATAACGCTGGCTGGTCCACGGCAACCGGCCAGGCTGAGCAGTGGCTGACTGACTGTCGGAGACCCTTTGTGGGGTTTCTTCCGGGACCATGTCACCATCCACCCACAATTACACAAGCCATTTGAGTTATCGCTACGTGCAACATTGCCTTCCGCTTCGAACACTACTGGCATGTCCATGTTCCTCGCACTTTATCTTAAGAGTTCATTTTACTGTACCTTTAAACACCAAATGCAGACAAACTAGAGAGTCTAATTAATACTATTTTACTGTTTATGTTATTAGTAAATATGAGCTTGAATTCCAAAAATGTAATTTTATTATTTTCTCAGTTGTTTATCTGCAGTAAGTAACTAAAAATGAATACTAACATTTCGTAGGAAAATTAGAAAAGGCTCTATGGGTACCTGAGAACAGCTAACTCCAAAGCAAAATGTCTGGTAAATACCAAATTTAAAATTAGGTAGTTCCAAAGAGTGACACAAAGATTTTCAAGAAAATGTTCTGACCCCAAACTACCTTTAGTTTACTACCACGTACCTTTTACATGGGATAAATTTGAATAGTTTGATTTAATAAAGAGTCTTAAAAATGTCGATTAAAAACAAATATTTACGATATTTGTACAACAAATAAAATGTATTCAAGTTATTCTTGGAGAGCAAGCCAGGTGAAAAGACGATTAGAAATGGACGTTTCGGGAACGTACCTCTCTCCCATCATCTGCCAGGTCAGAAGATGCCGTGATTATAGAAAATTACCTGGGTCAAAGAAATCTAACTACTTAACTTAATTATCAAGCTGTATAGATCTGTACTTCTTAAGTCGACGGATTTCCATTTTATGGCCAGTTTCCAAAAGGAGCTGAACTGAAATTCAGCATCACAATTAAGTGTGCGGAGGAAATGGACAACAGATACTGGGAGCGGAGAGTTAAGGAGGCATTTTAAGACCAGTTCCCAAAAGGAGCTGAACTGAAATTCAGTATCACAATTCAGGGTGCTCCTCTCGGAGGAAATGGCCAACAGGTACTGGGAGCGGAGAGTTAAGGAGGCATTTTAAGGCTAGTTTCCAAAAGGAGCTGAACTGAAATTCAGCATCACAATTAAGTGTGCCCCTCTTGGAGGAAATGGCCAACAGTTACTGGGAGCGAAGAGTTAAGGAGGCATTTTAAGGCTAGTTTCCAAAAGGAGCTGAACTTAAATTCAGCATCACAATTAAGTGAGCCCCTCTCGGAGGAAATGGACAACAGTTACTGGGAGCGGAGAGTTAATGAGGCTTTGGCCATTTCCTCCGAGAGGAGCACCCTTAATCGTGATGCTGGATTTAAGTTCAGTTCTTCTTGAAAACCGGCCTTAAATGGAAATCCGTCGACTTAAGAAGCACAGATCGATACAGCTTGATAATAAAGTTAAGTAGTTAGGTTGTTTTGATCCAATTAATTTTATATACTCACGCCATAGCCTGATGTAGCATTTAATTTACTGAAAACAGTCTTTTGTTTATATTTGTGTTATATGCAGTGATACCTATGTGGTTATAATATTTATTAAAATATCCCGATAATGGGAGAGATGTACGCTCTCGAAACTTCGATTTCTAATCGTCTTTTCACTTGGCTTGCTTCCCGAGAAGAAATTGAATATATTCTTCGCCAGGAAAGCTTCAGATCTTATTTAAAATAAAATGTGTCTTTTGAATTTTTTTTGACACGCAAACTTTCATTTGTGGGCTAAGGCATCATGCCTTGGTTCCCTGACACGGAAAGTGACCTGGGATCGATCCAACCCATGAAGTGTAGATTTCAGACCCGGGTATAGGACCGGTGCCCACTCAACATCGTGAGGAAATTGAAGAGCTTACGATAAGTAAGCGACCATGGTCACGAAAGCCAACTTTTCGGCTGGGGGTGTCGAGATGCTGACCACATCTCCTCCACGTATGGTTTGGATGATCACCCACCTCTACCTTGGGCGTGAGGCCGGCAGTTGGGTTGACAGGTCCTAGCCCTATATAGGCTGTCGTACTATGGGTTGGGATTGGGATTTCATTACAGAGGGGATTCGGTACGTAGGCCACCATACTGGTCTCATTGAACATGTGCCCCCAAGTGAGGAAGGATGAGGCGGAGGAGACAGAGGGCGGCCGACCAAAGGAGCCACGACAGTACAGAGGGCAGGGTCCCTACAGTTTACTTGGATAGAGGCTTACCCCGACGGGCCAGGACAACGGATACGCTCCCCTACTGCGGGACGGCAACGAACCCAGCAGCCGAGCCCTAATGGTCCCAGGCAGGCGATCCGAGCCCCAAAGCTCCCTGACTGGCAGTCCCGAAATGGTCCCAGCAGAGGAGCGGAGACCGGTAACCGGCCTACCGGAGCAGGAAGTAGTTTTCCTCAGAGCATATCATCCTGCCATTCACCGCCGAGACACCCGCCGACACTTCTAGCCTGAAAGAGATCACCAGATGAGACATGATATGAAATGATAATGGAGATAAAATGGAAGTACAGGAGATTCAGGGGGATGTAATTAACCTACCCAGCATTCGCCTAGCGACCCGAGAAAACCCCCGAAAAAGCCCATGGGTCAGGTAGGTCGGCCACGGGAATCGAACGTGGGCCTTCCAAATGCGGGCCACAGACGAAACCGCCTGAGTCATCCAGCTCGGTCTCACTATGGGTTACTTACTCTTTCATTCGAAAGGAATTTTGTATAATATGCTTTACTGATAAACGGAGCTGTGAGAAATCTTTGTAAAAAAAAAGTGCAGATCTCTTTAAATAATATAATTTAGTTGGATGAACTTTTTGTGACTTCAGTCATTTCCCAATATATATGTTTATATTTGCTTGTAATTGTTTTAAAACGTTGTTGCTCTTCACTTGTTTTACCCGATGACTTGGAAAAAATGGGATTTTTAAAGCCAACCGGGTCGTAACATCTAATATTTGACTCAGCTTACTATGTTTACTTAATTGCAACAACGAAAGTATATTCAAACTCTTTCTACAAATGTTTATCTCTATTAACATAAACAGATTTAAAAAAAGAGATGTTTTTGCAAGAATATTTTGGAGCTTCTATGTGAAAATAAAAGAGTGGGCGTAAACGTCTGTAAATGCAACGCATCGTAGTCTCTTTTCCTGAAAACAACTTAATAAATTTTGGCTGGGTAAAGAGTAGGTACTGTTTTATATTCTAACGTTGACAGTACATACTCGACTGTTTTACATAAATATTGTTAATATTACTCCACATCATTTTGTATATTTGTAAACGTGGTTTATTTAGTAAACTTAGCGCCAGTGGTCGGCATACTCACTTCTAAATTTAGTTTCCCCAGTTGCATACCCGATATTCGTCCGTAATTAGTAATATTACCTAATCTTAACAGAGGTTATAAAGTACAAATGTTCGTGTATTGCGATGTTAAATCACAAAGTAATGAAATTAATAAGCAAAGAAACCGCATAAGCAGGTAATTAACAACAGAGATCGCTTCTAAGTCAAAACTCGGTGCCTATAAATAAACATTTTCTTTGTTACTTTTTCCACGAGCACTTTGCCTTAAAAATGTCGCTTTAAAATTTGAAAGAACGAGCAGACATTAAGTGAAATATTTCCTCACGTTCGCTAAGCTCTTTAAGAAATTTTCTTGGTTATGTTTTAATAAGATATAAAAACGGCATTATTTTGCGAAATAAGTAGTTTTTTGTTTGTTTTGTAATTTTACGTCCTCCAACGTTGTCATATTGGACGGTGAATGAAATGGGTGAAATGATGCTCAAATGTGTCCAGGGTCCATGGAGCTTAGAGTTACCTGACATTCGTCTTTCAGGATAAGGGAAAACCCCGGAAAAAAACCTTATCCAGGTAACTCACCATGACCGAGATTCGAACTTGGGACCTCTTGAACGTAAGGCAGACACGCTACCATATACGCTACCGAGGCGGGCTCGAGGTTTGTTCAATACCTGTACATACATAGTACTACACTTTTAGAAAGACCACAATATCTACAAATAATTACGGATCATAAATAAAGTTGTTTAAGATATACACAAAACAGAAAGCCACGATCAATTCTTATTTTTACCTACCACGTCATCGGTCAGTTTCTGGACGACGTAGCTATCTGTGAAGCCATTACTAAACCATACTCTCTCAACAACATTCCTGTTAGTGCTATGGCTTATTGACGCAATTTCCTCGGCGACGGGTGGCTGGTTGTTAGAAGCAAAATTTAAGAGATTGCCTTTTTTATATACAATGACCTTGTTTCATGAACACCTATTTGCTTAAACCTAAAATATAAAAGGAACTCCACTTTGTAAAAGCATATGCTGGTCAATGTATTATACTGTATCCAGAAAAATAATTAATTAGTTTGGTGAGGTAGAGACAAACTGAAAAAATCCATAGCCGGGATTAGAGCAATGGAACTCTCGGACTCCGTACGGCTGCTCTAACCACTGAAAAATGCAAGTCAATTGGAGAATGTAATTGCCGTGGTAGATCAGTGCTTAGAGCGGCCACACGGAGACCGGGAGATCTGTGATTCAAATCTCGGCTATGTTATCGATTTTTTCAGTCTGATTCTACCTTCCTAAACCTTACCCTATACACGGCTAGTGTGAAAAAACAATTAATTTCCATACAGTACAAATAAATGACTATTGTCAGGAAACATCAAACTAACATCTTTATTGGAAATTAACTGTTCTTTCACATTAGCCGTGTGTAGGACGCACTATGAGAGGGTAGAGCCGGACTGAAAAATTCAATGTCATAGCCGGGATTTCAACCACGGATCTTCTGATCTCCGTCCAGCCGCTCTAAACCATTGAGCTACTATGACCATCGTGCCAACATGACATTCAATTCTCCAACTGACTCGTGTTTTTCCCGGTAAACCGCTAACACCTTTATTACTCTACTACTGGCATCGTCTTTGAGCCCAGCTCTTAACAACACTTGGATAGTACAAATAGTTTCCATATAATATAATTATTATCTACCGGATTTCTCTTAAATGAGATAATAGGCATCGTACCGCTCCCAAGGCACTACCGTATGAATAGTTTATGCAGTAACGATAGACCACTTCACTGATAGATAGGAAATGTTAACATTGGGAAACAATATGAATGTTACAGTTGCCTTTAGTTAAGAAAAGGTTTCAAGCGATGACTTTTTCCATCTATACAAACTTACACTTGTTGAAGATATTAATAACTCGACGAATTTATGCAGTAGAAATGTAGGAAAACGTACGCCAAATACTGCCTTTATATTTGTCCAGTATATAGATATTTGTTGCTTAAATTTAAACATTCCCCATAAATATAATCACCTAGATCTGGATAAACCTAGATCTGAAGATGATCAGGGCAGTAATCTGTGTCAGAACACGTAATTTGGACTTATTTCCACGACGGTTTTATCTAAATTTTCTCGGTTGTTAGCACTGCTGGACGTTAGTGGTTTTTGTCTAAGAGGACCAGTCTGCTCAAATCTATAAACTGTGAGTCTTATGAAATTTCTGCATAAATTCAAACTGTTTACACTTGAATGCATTCGAGCAAAACTTAATAAATACATTCTGTTCTGCGACATACGCCATGATAACTTCACACAGCTTTACATAATGTTACTCCGAATATACATAATGACAAAGAATGATAGATATAAGTATTACGTTCGTTCTTCTCTATAGATATGTGAAAAGCCTACTGCAGAACGAGATCCTTCAATCCAACACTCGCTACGAAAAAAATTCGACGATCGTCAGCTGCGTCATTCAAGATAAACCGAGAATTTCTTGAAGTTAATTTTATTGTTATTTTAACAGACTCGCTTAAATAATATGACCTTAATATGAGTACTCTTTGTGCAAACTACAGTAGTTACTCCATTTTGGTTACTTTACAAACAAATCTAAATTGACAGGAAAATCCACAGCTATCAAGCTATCAAAATAGAAACCTCCCTTCGAGTTCACTATCGATTCTTGCATTCTTCTTGCGAGTAAGGGTATTCACATAAGCGACTATGCATCCTGTATTCAACAAGACTGAGTATGATTCCTGTATACCAGTTATGCGGCAATAGTGAATGGCGTAAACACGTAATTTAACGCAGGGAACTGCTTTGTACCTAGGAAGATTTCGTGCACATTCTTCAGATAAAGTTACCGACGGAAGTGTTACGTATTCAAGCGCGGATGAAGGTGGCGTATTGCGGCACACTTTCGAGACTCTCCGACATTCACTTGTCCTAGTTCGCAGGCTCCCAAACTTCTTCCTATACCTCTCTGAGTTACCTCTTTCTTTCTATAACCAAGAAAACTTAGGTAACGCATGAAAACGCCTGGGCAACTCAATGGACAGTCAAAAGCACCACATCCCAAAGTTACATTCATACTCTAATCTTGTTAATGTTTATTCGTCCATCTGATTAATGTAAATCCAGATAAAGCATTCAACGTTTGCAGGTACAGAGGAAGCCGACATGTTAGCCAAATCTTTAAACAGTGGGTTTCTATGTCGTACTTTTAAAATTAAAAACTCTTTGTATGACAAAATGAACCATACGTTAGAACTTCAAAAGACTTGTTGTGCATGACTTTGTCAATCTCTTATGATTTACTGGCTGTGTAAAACTATACTTCATTACGAATAATAAAGATTTTTTGGGGTAATCAGTGGAGAATTATAGATATATAGTTTATTAACCATGTAAATATGTATAGAAGTTTAATAAATATCATTAAGAGCTTTTTTTGATAGGGAGAAAGGGAGATAAACAAAAAAGAAAAAAAAATGTATGTAAAGGACATCTTGGTGTGGGCGGAATTTGTTGCACACGACACACACGCCTCTTTCTGTTTTAAAATTCAGGGTATCGAAAGCTCTAAAATGAATTTTTGGAAGGAATGCTGTCAAAAATGATTAACGGTTTTTTGGCTATTACACATCGCTGTATTGCGTATAAAAAGTCACCTACATTATGAAAGAACATTGTATTTTTGTGTTGATATCTGGCAAAATTGCATGTTAAACTAAATTAAGTATGACTCTCAACTTTTTCTCTAAGTCGCCGTATAAGCTTGAAACATGTATTACATAATCACTCTTCGATATACAAAAGTTTCCTCAGAATTGTAATTTTCGTGGCACATCATATCTGACAATGTGGAAGTGAGGCACTTCCAAACATACCTGCATCATTTGTTGTGGTTTCAGATGATAGTACACTTTACACCAAAGCGAAACTACTCCTAGGTCAGATCGTTTCAACTACGAAGCCTTTCACTGATCGGATGTTTATTAACCTGTAGAACTGAGATGTAACTGGAATTTATATTTTGGAATTGTCCGACAAAAAGTTCTTCGGTGCAACTGAACTGTTATACATAAATATGATAGGGGAAAAATGCACTTAACATTCTGAACTACAGATAAGGTTTGTTAATTAGTATATGAGGACTGAGAAACTATCATAGAATACTAGGAGCAGAAGAAGTAAAATGTGCAAGAATTAATGTTATAAATTAGTGTAACTATGCTATTTTCGCATGTCTTAAGATAACTGCATTTTCGGAGTATTTGGCTATCAGTATGCCAACATCTCATTCTGTTTATCAAGGCAAACAGCTCTAAATATTCAGTTTGAACATTTCTTATTTTACAGCTTATATTTTTATGGAACTTAAAAACGTAAACACGCTTACGACCTCCGAAAGCAGATACTACAGATGCTACTTAATCACGGGGAAACATACCCACCCTAAACTATTCTTATTTCTATATATTTTATTTTCTGAAAAGCGGCTGTAACATTTTAATTAAAATAGCATAACTTAAAGGAATTCACATAAAAATAAAATTTATAACAAATTTCTGGTAATAGCCTGTGAAGTTGCATTCATTTCCGAATTAATTTTGTATAATCTGGTAAAACTTAAAAAATAGAGCAGGTCTTACTACGCAAGACATGTTGATCTTAAAGCACACAATTATATATAAATGAATTGACATTGTCAGTATCACAAAAGCTCGAGAACTGCTGAGTCGATTTGCCTAATTTTTGTGTTATATTATTTATTTTATTTTTTACAATTTACGTCCTCCAACGTTAAGTTATATCGGACGATGAATGAAATAGGTGAAATGATGCTCAAATGAGCCCAGGGTCCATGGATCTTAGAGTTACCCGACATTCGTCTTTCAGGATAAGGGAAACCCCCGGAAAAATCCTTATCCAGGTAACTCACCCTGACCGAGACTCGAACTCGGGACCTCTTGAACGTGAGGCAGACATGCTACCATCTACGCTACCGACATTGTTTTATATACGTTTCCTAGATTAGACTCAAAATTAATTTCTGAACGCACTGCAACACTATAAATATTTGACCACAGATTATTGTTGTCAAATATGGGTGAATCCTTAAATACCTTATTTATAATTTGTGTTTGTGAATTCATGAATGTGAATAGAATTGACAGATACTTATTTGAATTTCTTTGTAACTTTGTGAAGTTTTCGGAAACGTACGACGTACGACTTAGGTCGTACAATTCAATCAAATGTGCGACGAGCTACGTTCATGCTGATCGCACTGATGACCAGTGAGATGCAGGTAATGCTAATAGTCATATTGGTATGACAGAATGGCGTTCTAGAGTGTCTATTTCTTCCGGGGGAGTTGTTTTCGTACAATTATTAACAGGATGATATGGTCAACTTTCCAGCAGAGTTTTTAAGTTAAAGAATTGTCTGGACTTGCACCACAAAACTTTAAAATTAAAAGTAGGATCAATTATGATCATGCTACGTAACATCAACCAACCATGACTCTGCAATAGAATGAGACTAACTGTGAAAAAGCTAATGAATAATATCATCGAGGCAACCATCTCAAGGGAAGGTACAAAGGAGAGGATATCTTAATCCCGCGTATTCCGATGATTCCGACGGATTTACCTGTTTTACTTACAAAGGGCTACAATTTCGCTTGTATTTGGCCTTTGTGAGGACCATAAATAAATCTCAAGGGCAGTCGTTGGAATTTTACGGAAGCAACTTGGAGTTTCCCTGTTTCTCTCATGGACAATCATACGTCGCTTGTTCGCGTGTCGGGAAACCATCACCTTTATATTGTGATTTTGTGGGTTCGTGAAATAATAAAACGAGGTTACGAAACACAAAAACTATACTTTATTCTCCTCGAAATACACTATTCACCATTACAGTTTGCTAGCTAACCTTAAACTGTTTATTTTTCCAACTCTACCTTCAACTGTCTCTTACTTCCGGTAACGATTGGCCATCATTTTTTATCGGCTTCGCGAGCCTACCACCAGGGTGACACTGCTCCCTCCTCAAGGCTGGTCGTCCCGAACAGCGCCTTCGTAGCGGGCCAGGCGATCCAGGTGTACCACCAACATCTTTCCTCGGGGCACCTTCTGGATGCGGTAGACCACGTCGTTAATCCTCATCACACGGTACGGTCCTTGCCATGGCTGCTGAAGCTTCGCGCAGCGTCCCTTGGTCCGGGTCGGGATGTACAACCAGGCCAGGTCACCTTGCTGGAACCCTTGGCTGTTGGCTTGCCTGTCGTATCGGGTTTTCATGCATCGCTCGCCTTCTGGATGTTCTGGCGAGCCATCTCGTGCATGTCGTGGAGGTGGTCCACCAAGTTCTCCACATACTCGGTCCCTGGCTGTTTCACTTCCCTCAAGAGTGGCCCCAAGTCTGCGTCCGCCAGCTGCTCCCTCCTCAGGCCTGCGCTATCCCAGCCATCCGCAGGCACTGCCGTGACTACTCGAACTGCTGCGGCACGCTCCTTCCCCTCCACTCTTGTGCATTGGCCGCACTCTTTTGGACAGGGTCTTCGGGACATAGCGTCCGCGTTACCGTGACTCTTCCCTCTGCGATGTTCCGAGGTGAAGTCGTACTCCTGCTGCCTCTGAACCCCACCTGCTGTCTGGCCTTTCGGTCGCACCGTCACTATCACTTCGCTCCTCGCGGGGACAACCACGTCTTCGCTCAAGACGACCCTGCCAATTCCAAGGTGCTCTTCTGGTTGACGGAGTATAACCTCTTTTCCGTTGAGCCTCAGGACCTTCCTGCCGACGTCGAACGTCGCCTCGTGGCTCCTGAGGGCATCCAGTCCCAGAATCACCTCCTCAGCCACCTTCGCGACGAACACCCACAGACGCACGGCACTCCGTCCCAAGTTCAGCTCCAGCAGGGCCTCCTTCTCCACAGGCATGGTGTCGCCCGATGCCGTCACAAGCTCGTATGGTCGGATCGGCTTCCTTGTCGGCAAACCCTTCGCCACGTCAGGTCTGATGATGGTCACGGCCGCCCCGGTGTCCACCAGCACGCGGCACGGCTTTCCTCTTACCCAGCCGTCCGCGATGAGGTTGTCATCCATCCGCTGGCTGACGGCGCGGATTGTCACTCGAGGGGATGGCGGTAATGGCGCCGATGTACCCCTCTCCACGCCGGGCCTTACTCGTTTTCCGGCTGCTCTTCCTGGTGTGGGCAGTCTCTCCGCAGGTGTCCGGGCTGTCCACACCTCCAACACAGGCCACTAGGTATTCGCCGGCGTCCCTCAGCTGGTCTTCTGTCTCCGGCGTAGCGGACACTCCTTGTTCTCGACGTCGGGATAGATGCTACCTTGGCCGCATCCATCCTTAATGCCGCTGTCAGCGCCTCGTGGATGTTTTTATAATCGCCGAGCATTAGGCGCTGACGAATCTCCGTGTCCCGTACCCCGTCGACAAAATTGTAGGCGGCTTCCCGGGATTCGAACTCCAGCGGCAGGTCAACCAAGGCCTTGCTAGCCAGCTGCTCGATCGCTATGGTGAACTCCTGCAGCGTCTTCCCCGGCTGCTGCGACCTTGCCTTTAGCTGGCTGCGGTATGCTGCGGCTAAGCGGTGGTTCCCGAAGCGATTCTCCAGGGCCTCCCAGATGTCCTTGGGCGCCGCCGTCGTCTACACCGCGTTTAGGATTTCCGCGGCCCGTCCCTGGAGGCTGGCTATTAACTGTGTGGCCTCCTCCTCCGGTGACCATCTGTTGTGCTTGGCCACCGTGTCGAACTGGCGGCGGAAGACCTCGAATGTTGACGCGCCGTCATATTTCGGAGGTTTGACGCGCGCCGATGTTGTGTCGCGTCCCGGTGCGTCAGCCTTCAAATCCTTCAGTCTCCTGCCGACGACGTCCTCCACCATGGCGTTCAGGGACTTGACGCTGCTGTCGGCCTTTCCCTCCAGGTTGTTTACGCGGTTCGCGAGGTCTTCGACGCGCTCGTCCACTTGGCCCATCCGCTTGCCCAGCTCCGTCACGTCATCCCTCACGCCGGCCAACTGTTTCTCAAATTTGGCGGCGAGGAGCTTGTTCGCCTCCTTCATTTCCGTGGCCAGACTATCCTTCGCTGCCTTCATTTCTGTGGTCAATTCGGTCTTTATTTCTTTCAACTCTGCGGCCAGGTTGTTAATTGCCGCTTCTGTTTTTTGTTGTTAACTCGTTCATCTTCGCGGCCAAGTTGTTATTTGCCGCTTCCGACTTCGCTGTTAATTCGTTCATTTTCTGCAAAAGAATTTCCAATGCCGATTCCATGGCCATAATGTTCCGTGATGTTGTTATCCCGCTTCCTGACACCAGTTGTGACTTTGTGGGTTCGTGAAAATCAAAAGTCGAGGCTTCAAATACAAAAACTGCACTTTATTTTCCTAGCAAATACATTTGTCACATCACAATTTGCTAGCTAACCTAAAACTGTTTATTTTACCTAACAACTCCATATTCAACTGTCTCTTACTTCCGGTAACGATCGGCCATCATTTTTTTATCGGCTTCGCGAGCCTACCGCCAGGGTGACACTATATTTACACATCACAAAAAAGACGAAAAGTATTGTTTATAAGAAAGCTTTAAATTGATTAACTTAATTGTAACTGGGTTGCATTTAAACTTCACCCCAATTTCAGAGTAAATAAGTAATTCGAATTTGTTTTATTTATATAGATAAGTTCAGATAACATTTATTACTATGTTGGCTGGGTCAGCTAGTACTAAATACTATCCTGGATTGTAAATTGCTATTGCTTTGTTTTCTTTCTTTCTTCTAGTAAACAGACTGGAGTTTCCAATCCACCACCTGACGGCCGGCTATGAAAATATTGGATTTTTCACTTTCTTTGATGTATTCTATTTATACATACAGTGAAATATGTAATTGTGGTTTGTATCAAAAGGAGATAGAGGAATAAGGTTTCGTTAGAATGGTTTGTAGACTGGACTGGACTGTATTTGACTGCACGGGGGGATTCGGCATGGAGGTCCACTTGGTCTGTTGTACCTATGCGCCCAAGTGGGGCACCCCCAGAAGGAAGAATGAGGCGAGAGGAGACAAAGGACGGTCGTCCCAAGAAACCACGACAGTGCAGAAGGCAGAGTCCCAGCACTTTACCAGTTGGAAACTCCCCGGCAGGCCAATGTAACCTGCATCCCAGCCTACTGTGGTCCGGATTTGGCCTCACCAGACCGAGTTTGAAGACCGGAGGCCGTCTCAGTGGAGGAGGAAGTTTTACCAAGGGAATATCATCCTGCCATGCAACGCCGAGACAACCGTCGGCACTTCTGCTCTGAAACAGACCACCAAAATGATGTATGATGCGAAATGAAATGGAGAGACAAGAAATTCGGGGATGTAATTCACACACACAGCATTCGCCTGGCAACCCGGGAAAGCCCGTGGAAAAGCCCATGGGGCATGTAGGTCGGCCACGGGAATCAAACCCTTATCTCCCAAATGAGAGCCAGAGAAGAAAACTATATCACTTGGTATAATGTGTATAATAGCGAGTATAGAATGTCACGTGTCATATGCCTTAGTTTACATTCCTTATATTTCCTTTCTTCTACAGTAATGTGTTTAATATGTAAACATCTCACCCATGTTATGGAATCAGTATGTAGAACGTCTTGGCAGTTTACCTGAACATTAATTACTATTGCTTGATGTACAGGAACAGTGCACATTCCTTCTCCACCTACAACCAGTGCTGGATGATGCTAGTGCAGGAAATTCTTCGAAAACAGACGTTAATGAAGGGACAAAACATTCTCCCACTTGCAGAGCCAGTTATCTTTTATTGCACATTTAATGATGTGCTCTCAACAACGCCCGCATCCACTTGTTCAAAGTGTCATCCTGTAGAATGCCACTTGTGCAGTAGTAGTAGCTGGATGGTTTTCTAGCAACAGTTCTCAAAACACAAGTGGGACCATCAAGAGTTACAATTGAAATTACATTTAATAATCTTTGTGTTTAATGTGAATATATACAGGCTCGGTCCCAAACCACCTAAATAACTGTCGTGCCACGTGGCTCATTAATACAACATTCAGTGTGCTATGTATAGAGAACTCAAAATTATGCCACCAATTATTTTTATTTTCAGTTTAACTGTGAGTGATTGCATTTTTTACTTTAAATTGTAGCATTGTTACGTATTTGGATAGTACTCTTCTACTGAAAAACAACACAACAATAATAGAGCAACAATAAAGGAAAACAAAGGTAGTTTACTTTGTGCATATGGAAATCGGTAATGAAACAGTTTAAGGAATGATTTTTACCAGAATTTAGTAAAGTGGAATTTTTTTTTAAGATTCTACAGATTTTCTATGTTGCTGGACCTCTTTCGATGTACAACTGACTTCAACTGGCCGCTCAAAAAGAATTCCAAAGGCGACATATCAGGGTTTTTGCTGGCCACTCTTTGCGACCTCTCCTACCAATCCACTATCGTGGAAAAACCTGGTCTAAATAATGACGAGTAATCTATACAAAGAGAACTGGAGCTCCACGTTGTTGAAGAACTGCACCATTGTTGGGTAGCCGACAGTTGACTGGTTGTAGGAACAAGTTTGCTCTGGGCGGACTATTTGATTTCGAATCAATTCTAAGTATCTAGTAGCTTTTAAAGGACTAACAATGTAGTCGCCAAAAATACCAGCCGAAACATTGTTTCTGTGTATAATTCGTGTGCCTCTCCATCCATCGTGGATTTATGTCTGACCAGTAATGGCAGTGACAAATCTATTCATTAGAAAAAAAAATTGTCTCAGAAAAAGCTGGATTATTGTTAATGCACTACATTTATCCTATATCACAGTCACTTATGAAAGCTCATGAGAAGTTGAATTTTATAAGAATTTTGGTTCATGGTTTTAATGATCTGGTATTTCTAATCTTGGAAAACTCATAGAAGCTTAAAATATGCTCTTACAGTTCTTATCTGCGTTGTATGTGGAACAGGAGTACGATCTGAAGTAAATAAATGTGTGGCTTAGCGATTAAATCGCCCCCTGTCTCCATTATTAAACTTAGCATCCTTTCCTTTATAGTTAATATCGGGTAGAATGTTATTTCACGTTAGATGTCAGATTCAGTGCCATAAATTAGTAAATAAATCACTGTAAATATAAACAATTTTATAGATATAAACCAAAGATATTCAAATAAGGAGCCCGCCTCGCTAGCGGGGTGGTAGTATGTCTGCCTCACGTTCAAGAGGTTCCGAGTTCGAACCTCGGTTAGCGTGAGTTAACTGAATAAGGTATTTTCCAAGGTTTTCCCTTATCCTGAAAGCCGAAGGTCGAGTAACTCTAAGCTCTATGCACCCTGCGGTCATTTGAGCATCATTTCACCCATTCCATTCATCCTCCGATATGACCTAACGTTGGAGGACGTAAATTACAAAACAAACAAAAAAAAAAATCCAAATAAAGAAATTTTCATAGGAAAAAAGAACATTGTGTTCCTTTTAGCCTACATTGGTATTTTTTATTTAATGGATATTCTTAACGGCTGTGACACGAATGAATTTTGGTTGCAGAAAATGACTGTCGCTGTAGCAATTTAGAGTATCGCATTATAATTACACATAAATTGGATGCAATATTTTGTGGAAGCTACCATAATAAATTGCATAAAATAATACATTTCATGAAGGATATAATACCGTACATAAAACAGTGTCTTCATATGTTGCTAAATGAGGCGTTAGCCTCTCTTACTGCATTTATTTACCTGACGTGTTGAACCGACAAACAAGACATTCCCTTCCTGGAACAGAAGTGAGCAAATGCTACGGACTATGATGTAACACTTATCAGCACAGCATGCTAAGTAATTATAAATTCAGATGTCAATAATTGTATATTTAATTATATACATAAGGTTTTGACCTTTGTTTGTCACAGAAAACAGAGAAAATGATTTCATCTTGTTCAATAAGCCTCAGTAGCTTAGATTTGTTTATCAAGTTACATACTCCAACGTTAAGTCATATCAGGCCGTGCCGTGGCTCAGTGGTTAGACCGCTTGGCTCTCACCAAGGTGGCCCGGGTTCGACCCCACACAACCGCAAAGTGAGATTTGTGGTGGACAACATGGCGCTGGGGCGGGTTTTCTCCGGGACCTCCGGTTTCCCCCGCCATCTCATTCCACCGGTGCTCCATCTTCATCTCATGTATCATCAGTGTCACCGCCAGCGGTGCCGTATGTAGTAAAAGCGGGTGTTAAACACTACACATTCATTTTTAAGTCATATCGGACGATTAATGCAATGGATGAAATAATGCTCAAATTAGCCCAGGATTCATAGAGCTTAGAGTTACCCGATATTCGTCTTTCAGGATGAGGAAAAACCACGTAAGAAGGCTTATCAAGGTAAGTCACCCTGACCGAGATTCGAACTCCTGCCCTCTTGAACATGAGGTACACACGCTACCATTCCCGCTGCCGAGGCGGACACAGTAACCTGGGATACTGGTAAAACGTCATTAATATAAGGAATTCGTCATTGCTATTATAGGCACACGTGCCAGTTTAATACAGTAATCATCTGTTTATAATAGTAAGATTCCATAACAATTGAATTGGTGTAAAGATATGATTTCCTCTACTTGTTTATATTATTATCATCTATTATACAGCTACACACATGCAAAGTTTTTTGTGACATATATCCTTTACTTGCCACAACGAAATTGCAAAGAAAGTAGATAAAACAAATGCCGCAGTGATTTTATTCCAAGTAATGCGCATAGATGGTCACGATTCAGCAAGTAAAAAAACAGAAGAAAGAGGAAAATAAAAGAGAGTCTTATCTGCTTAAAGGGCACGATATGTATGAGATATTTATTCAACATATTTTTTACAACCCTTATATAGAAAGCTTTGTTTCATTTCTTCTGTATAATGGAACACAGAATCGTTACCACTATACGCTTAATAATTACGTACAGAGAAAAAATTGCTAACTATATTAATAATTAGCAACCTCTACGGTTAATTATTTTAATCAATAGTTACAGACTCTTATATCATTAATGTGAACTTCGTGGGAGTGGAGAATCCTTAAGCTCACCAGTTTACCCAATTTTATTATTACAGTATCCATGCGGAAGTTCTGTAGCCTAAATGTTATATAAGAATTACAGAACCAAAGAGAAGGTACATACTTTTAAACCGTGTTTACTAAGATTAAGCAGCCTTAGTTGGCCACAGCGTTAGGAACTTACAGGCTATTCAAACCTTCTAGAACTTTAAAGAATGTCAGGAGAGGTTTAAGAAATTATTAAAACAATATCCTTGGATGTTGTTCGCACATTTCCGTGAATATCAGGGAATAACTAATTTGAAATATCACAGGACCTCCGAAATTACAATTCCCAGGAGTAAAGGATTTATAAAATATGAATTTATAAAGCGAAACCTCTAGATTACATAATTTCATAAAAGAAAAGGAAACATATTGTGACTTTTTGGGTTCCTAGAATTAAAAGTCTTGTTTGCAGAAATTTAAAATGCCCTTTATTTCTGTAAAAAGACACTTTTACACCCTTTACAGCAGCAAAATGACGTAATATACACAAACGTAGTCTTTAAGGTCGTCTCGTTCTCAGCTGCACATAAACAAAGGAAAGAATTCACTGCGTTACACTTCAAATGTCCACACGCTCACAATTACTACACAGCTGCACACTCAATTAACAATTCACTAGCAAATGACTAGCAATTGATTGCACTTTAACACTTTACGGGCTTTTATATCTCCAGTCATTGTTTTAGAGAGCCGCCAACGTTTCAAGGCCTTTCGCGGCGGCAACAGACAGACGGAACTATCCAGACATTACTCTGTCTTTTTCTCTCTTTTTTCTGTCTCTCTCTCGGTAAGCTTTCAGCGCTCGCCCACGCGCCGGCTGCGGCTTGCGGCACAACAATGTCTCGGCGACAATATTAAGCTAATAAAATTTAAAAAGTCACACATATAAAGCCGAATAAGCTAGTTGTTAGATGTAGAGGTAGATTAGGAAGGAAGCATCTCAACTTGCAATTGGATCTTTTATAACATACACCTCTGGAGGATCAAGTGGGATGTAAGTACAGTAGTAGATGTATGGGTTATAGAAACAAGACGACATAAGCGGACGAGAAGCACTAAATTTCCTAATAGTCTCTTGACTAGCCGGCTGAAACGCCTCTCAGCTCGTCAGAGCTCCTTTCCAATGGGGACCGGCAAAAGCTCGACCCATTAGTGGAGGCTCAAACGGTTACCCTCTGACGGAGCCGAGAAGAAATTCCAAATCGCAAGTCTATCCGCCGTCGACCGATTCAATCTTCTGAGTCGTACTGAAAAATGAAAGAGAGAGAGAGACGAAATAGAGGAAATGGGAGAGAGAAGAGCTATGGTAGACGACACAACACTCGCTTTACCAGCAAGGGAAAACCTCGGAAAAAAAATCCATGATGAGGGTAGGCATCTTGCTCGTTAGAGATACAGCACAAAGATATCCCAAAGTTACACTCACCGTGAAGAAGAAAAAACTGCTTATTCTTGTGAAAATAATTTAGAAATATAGAATAAAACTTTTTTTTTTAAATATCAGCACATGTTTCCGTAAACAACTGTTTTCCCCAATAAAATTTTTCTTACTTCTGTTACTTAGAAGGGAAAGGAAAGAAAAATATAAATACAGAGGATAAGGTAAATAAAAAATCTGAAAACGAAAAGGGAGGTATTACAGATCTGAATGATTTAATTTTTCAGATATTTGATTTTCCATTTAAACTTGTCAATAAAAGAACTGAAACTGTGGAAAAACTTTTCAGAGATAATAATTATCAGGTATAGGGATTCTCAAGAGCAAATAATGCAAACAACAGTGTTTAAAGATCACTAATATACAGAAGAAAAGTTGTCTCCAAACGCCAAAACAGTTGTGGGGAATGGAAGTGGTTTGTTGTATGTGACCTTCCTACCTGATAGTTCACATACAGTTCAACCTTATTTGCTTCCATCCTGACTTAAATGCTTACAACTTCCTATGTCTATGAATATCAGAAAGTATAATTTATTAGAAGCTGTGAAATTGAGAAACTTTGCGATAATGTTTATGGTAGTGACCCAGATCACAGGATACACAAATGAGGTTAAGTCCATTGAACATTCTGAGGCGCTGGACAGTGATACAACGTTTGTATGGTAATCCCAACATTTGTGATTCCAATCCTGGCCTGAATTTTACAAATTTATTTGAACTTAAATTACTTCACTTTCTCGATGTCAATGCATATATAAAGCAGTATTTCTCATTCGAGTTACTATAAATTTTTGGATTTTCCGTTTTCGTGTTCAGGCATAAATTTAATTTCTGTTAAACGCCACAAAGACAATGTTTAACTTAGTCTACAACAACCGCTAAGGATAATAAATGTGAGGAAGAATTTATGAGTAGATATATGAATTATGCAATGAAAAACAATCTCTCTTGGTGCTGTAAGACAGTTTAGCTCGGAAAAAACTTAAACAAATGATAATATTGCCAACATGACTGATGGCACAGGAACCTTACTTGCTATAAATAAATATATCATTGACTTTACATTCCCTGTGTAATAAAGTTCTACTCTTATATTTCAGCGTTTGTACAAAATTACACAAAAATAATTACGGAGAAGCATAACTTTCACGTTAGTTACAGAAAGTTTAAGATATGCATTTTGTTAATAATGTAAATATTTTAAATATTATAACTTTGTCTAGATTTCCTGTCGCTTCCCTTCTAGTGTGACCTAGCTCAACGTTCAGTGTGAGTTTACTTTTGCACACGAATATAATCTAGTTTATATTTGTCACTTCACTTGTCTTAACGACGTACCAGTAATGAAATAAACGTGAAACAGCCTTTTCTTTTGAACGATTCACTCCTTGGGGACTTGAATACAGGACGTCTCTAATGTCGCTCGGAAGTACTCCTCGTAGTGCGTCACAATTGTTGTCACAAACTTCCGTCTACAGCTGAACTTGATATCACATCATAAATACATTCATCAAATCACTTATGTGAACACTTGACCTATATTGCCACTGGAATTTTCCACAGACGTTCTGAGGCAGGCAGAAAGGAAAATTCCGGTTGACAACAATCTTATAAACGTAGATCATTGCCGCTGCGTACAGTATCAAATTTATAGAAAAATAATTAGTTGAATTTGTGAGAAAACTAAAATTACGATGCAAATTTTATATAAATTTTACAGTAAGGAGAAGATCTCGAAAGATATGTGTGTCTCACAGCTAAAAGATGCTGAACTTACACACCTTTGTTTCTCAGTTATGTACGCGAATCTTTTACTAGAAATGTTTCAAGGAATCTTAAAACATATATTTGTGGTGAAATTTCGATGTCTAATTTTTTTAGTGCATTGCTTTCTTTTACGGAAGGCGGTAGAAGAAAAATAAATCTTGCGTTCAGTAATATGTGAGTACGTATTCACTTTCTAGTGCTTGTTTTGCCAATACAAAAAGTGCAAAGCTACTGGAACTTATGAGGCAATGAAACGCTTGAGGGGTTCTACGGAATGCACATGCTGCCGAACCTTACAGACGTGACATGATAACCCAAATCTTTGGACTTACACCCTCACGCGTTCGCTTTTATTGCTGGCAGATCATCACGTTAGAAAAGATACAAAACACATTTCCTCTCTTCTGTATTTGTAAGGACTCACACCATGTTATGCATGTTCATTTCTTAGAATTAGTAACAACGATTTCCACAAAACCTATTTGTTGGTCTATCACCAAAAGGTAGTGGAGGTACCACATTTCACTCAAGAAATTCAATATCATATTTAGTTTAGAGGTATCGTGCATCAATAAAAGTACTTTTTTAAAAGGGAAAAAAGCAATTGCTTTTGTCAGTATAGATTGTTATTGTCTATGAACAGTACAGCTCAAAAAAGGAGACGAGGAAACCAACAAAATTCCTATTTAAGATCAGCATTTGATTAGATACTGACCATTAAGGAATCAAGAAAATTCCACGAGACAAATTGCTTTACATGAAAAAAGGGCCACATTTTTATATGTTTATACCTACTAAAATGTAGGTATATCTTGAAATTAATGTGAAATTCTACAAGGTCCCCATTATATGTATAACTTTTAGTCAAAAATTTTTAAAAAGCCTTGACAAAAGGTCGCAACAAGTAAAATACAGAGGCAATTAAAATACACGATTTCTTATTTTTAATTTTTTATTGATCGATCAGCAGTACAATGCTTTACAGATCAGAGTGAAAAGAAGGGGTAGGCTCAGGTAACCCTCTAGGGGTAACACTCAGGGGTAGGCTAACGGGCCGTCCACTAACTACATTGTTAGAACTCCAGTAATACACTCTGACGAATTAAGTCAATATTGGAAATGTAAGACGCACATCAAGCACTAGAATCACTGGAATCAGATGTATCACTCGAAATCAGGTCCTGTGGTAGTCTCCTCTTTAAGCGTGAGGGTTGGCGCGTGCGCACGCCGATGTTATAATGCACAGCTCCTAGAACTTCTTGCAGCGTGGAAAAGAAATCACGGGCGATTCTGCGAATATAGTCGTGAAGAAGTAAGAGTCCTAGTTCGTGATGGAGCTGCTGATTACGGATGAACCATTAGCTATATACATCGCCGTTCAGTCTGGGCCTACAGTCTTCATTGTTACTCTATAAGTCACTCGTTCGTCCGCTTATTACTCTTGCCTGCCAAGTGTGGGGGGGGGGGGGGCTGCACACCCATGTCATCTGCGTAGTCTTCAAGTTATACAGAAGCGCTCCATACGCATCGCTACCAACGCTCCATGGTTCATCCGTAATCAGCAGCTCCATCACGAGCCATGGAGCGTCACATTTTGAAACGTGGTAGGAACACGAGGTGGGGGGAAAAAGAAATGAAACTTATCACTTGAAAGAAAAATTTAGGGATCTGAACATTCAAACGAATAGCAAATATTGTCTAGGAAATGCTTAAGACATTAAGATTTTTGTCCTTTAAGAGATATACATATTCTGTAGAAAGACTATCTCGTACAGTTTACCAATTATGAAAAGTCATTCAAAATGAAGAGCATTTAACTGGAAAATAAACGCATACATTTTATTTTTCGTGGAAATAGATTAAACATGTCTACTTTAATCAAAATCGTTAGTGCTATTTTTCATGAAATACAAAATAATGACGTTTTTCAATGTAAAGGATAATTTGAGAAGGGGACTGAAAATATGTATCACATTACGTAGAAAAGTAGAGAACTTTAATACCAACATCATACAACATACATTTTCTGTATTTTTCATTCAGTTTTTCATATTTTCAAAATATGTATTTCTGGTGTAGTCTTGATATTCAGCTTTTATGTAGAATGCATTACTTCAAGTAGAATAAAGAAAGTAAATATTTTGTAAGAAGTATTATGTGCAAAACTGATATGAACATAACCTCCTCTAATTATCTAACCCGCCATGAGAGGTGCATATCAGAACATAGAATTGTTTCAGATATCGTAGCTCCGAAAACAGACACTATGCATGTCCAACTTAAATTTCTCGAATATAACCGGAATGTAGGGTTAACGACAAGTTGCACGGAAAATCTTTCGCTGTCATGGAAACGACGAGTTTCATTTGTTTGCTGTCTCAGAACTCTTAAAGCGTGCATGTTGCAAGAAGGTAAACATCGCGAGTCGCTTTTGTTTTCTCACGCGCTCCTAAATTTACGAGCGACAGCAACTCATTTATTCGGAGGCGAAAAAGCACGAAAATGGGAGAAAGCAACCGTCGTGCCAAAACGGCGATTACTGTTGCTTCATTGACTTCCGGCGCTGTCCACAATCCGGTTTGTTTCCGTTCCCCTTCGAATTCACTCACGTGCAATTACCCAATCTGTGAGCTGTTTATTGCCGGCAAGGGGGAGGAACAACTGACGACCTGACGGCGCTTGCGGGCAGGAAACAACGAGATATCGAGCCTCTTACGTATTCACAGACTATGCGTGGGATGTACACTGGATTCAAAAGACATTTGTTTATAAATGAAATGTCAATTATATTAGTATTGCCAAAACAGCTTAGACTTTAAATAACAACTTAGTAAGATTATTGTCCTTTCATGTTAACAAAAATTGCAAGCAGACTTTGTTCACTGCAATTTTAAAGCTAAACTCTTTAAGCTCATATGACAGAAACCTACAGGATTAAGGAATAAAAAGGCTAACATATTTTGTATGTCATTGGATAGAGCAAAGCTTAGCCATTGTGGCTGTACACATTTCACCGGAATATTAAGTATTTGCATAATACGAAAGCCTATTTTTTTTACTAAAAAGCTCAAATTGGTTCTTAGATATCAAATATGTTTTAAAATTAATTAGACACAACTGAAAAATTTAGTGCCACGGCCGGGATTTGAACCACGGATCTCCTGATTTCCGTCCAGTCGCTCTAACCCCTTGAGCTACCATGGCCAAAATGCCGAAATGACATTAAACTCTCCAATTGACTCATCATATTTTCCCGGTAAACCACTTAGGTTTGTCATATTCGAGTTTCTTTTTCTTTAGAGCGATAGGACGGAAACCAGGAGATCCGTGGTTCAAGTCCCTGCCGTGGCATTGAATTTTTCAGTTGACCCTAATTAGTTAAAAATATCCATATACCGGAGTAATGTATTTAAAGGGTTAATTTTTTAGAATCAATTCTTCAATATAAAATGTAACATTATTATGAGTTCAAACAAGGGGTTAGAGCGACTGGACTGAAACCAGTAGATCCGTGGTTCAAATCCCGGCCGTGGTATTGAATTTTTCAGTTGACTCTAATTAATTAAAAATATCCTTGTACCGAAGTAATGTATTTAAAAGAATTAATTCTGTAGAATTAATTTATCAATATAAAATTTATCAAATATGTTATTTCATATGTAAATTTGTTGTTTGGACCTACTGCAGAACTGACTTGCACTAAAGCAGGGTTTGCTAAACCACGGTCCTGACCCAAATCCGGTCCGCGAACTACTTCGTTTGGGACGTATTAAAAAAGAAAGCATATATAAGACGCGATACTTTTTCACGAATTTTGAATGATTAGATGCAAAACGATTGAAATTTTATTTGATTTGGAGTGATTTTAATTGATGTGCAGTGGAATGAACCACTGGAAGACAAACATAAGTAACTCGATTTGATTGATTTATACAATTAATCTACCGAATTATCTACCAAATGACACATTTCCTCATGCCAATGTGCTTTCTTTTGTCATCCTAAAATCAAATAAATGTCACCTTACAGAATACTTATTGCGTTAAACTGTATTGAGGATGGGCACGCAGGAACAATATTCAGGCTGAATCTCAGCCTGCCAGTAACCACGGACGGACGTCCAAAGTAGACATATCTGTAAACAAAAACATTAACAAATGAAACATGTCAAATAAAAATATAGGTCTGCTACGATTGATGGGCCATTTAGAGCTACTTTCGTTAATTGCCAACACAAAATTGGAACCACAAATGTCTGCAATTATACCACAGAAAGGTCATTGATATCACTGCTATCTGGAAGCAATGGTTTATATAATTGACTATGAACTCATCACAAGATTATGGGTGAAAGGCTGATAATTTAATTATTAATTACATTATTTATGAGTATGTAAGTGGATTTAAGTCCAATATATATTTTTTAAATAATGTGATCAGTGCATCTCGTGTCTGCGGGTCATTCTTTGACGTTTAGTGTGGGCCGCAAAGTTTAGCAACACCTGTTTGTTTGTTTACAAATAAACATCATATATAAAATTATTTTTCACGTATTTGTTATTTTTAAGTCCCTGCCATGAAGCGTTTTCAAATAACTCCGTGAGAATAATAGTTACTGTTTACATATAGCCAGCCATAACAGCTCGGTATTCTTGTTCCAATGTTACCGGATTCTTTAATTATCTGCAGAATCCTCTAAGATGCCCTTTATTCTGAATTATATGCCATTACAGTCCGGTAAATGCAGACTACACACAATGTACGCAGATCTCGTTTAGGTAAAAGCAATTTTTGTGGCATAATCCTTTCATCCCTAGTCGTTGTTTCAATTTTGAATTTTCAAACCCTTTAAATTCTTTCCTTGATAAGTAGGCATTTTTTTTTTAAATACCAGCAAAGTGTTTAAAGTGAGACATCAATTTTTGGATCGCTGAAGATGACCAAAAGGCTTTGGTCGATAACATGTTTAAAAAATCTGAGTGAGTAATCTTAAGTATTAAAATTATGCCAACTACTCATTAGAAAAAAAAAAAATAGACATTCTCTGTTTCACTTTGTCATGGAAGACCTTTGAATTTATAAGGTAATAGTGACCAGCTTTCTAAATGTTTAGTTTCAAATAACAGTATCCCTGTCTTAACCACTACGAAATATATGCAATGGCACATGTTCACACCTTTATCTAAGTATAATTACATCAGAAATAAAGTTGTATGCATAGTTTATAGAAATATAAAACTAAATAAGGCTATTAGAGAAAGTAATATGAGTGTAACATATCAGATATTTTTTCAAGGGTTATTTAATTTACAAGATTGAACGGCGCATGTAAAATTAGCCCAAGAAGAAATCACAAATAAAATACGAGGACTGTTCAATAAAGAGCGATCATAATTTTTTACGGTCATAATTTTTCCCACTAAAACTGTGTCTTATTATATTCTGTTAGCTTAATGTGAAACAAACACGCCGTAGTAGTTTCATTGTTGGTACTCCTGGTTCCAACCTGTGAGAACCAGGCAAGTTCACGCAAGTTCACAAGCTAACATGCAGTTAAAGTTGATGTTAGAGAAAGATCCGGAGTTTCTTTCAAACGTAATCACTGCTGATGAAACTTGGCTACATCTTTTTGACCCTGAGAGCAAACAGCAAAACTCAGTGTAGAAATCTTCATCATCACCAACCCCCCAAAAAGCAAAAGTGGTTGCTTCTGCTGGGCAAATTATGGTCATCTCATTCTTTGATATTCATGGAATGGTTTATCAGCATGTTGTACCTGTACACACATCAGTAACTGGACAATACTACAGGGATGTCCTGAAAACATTACAAGTCCATATCAGGCGCAAAAGACCACATTTCCGTGAGGCAGGCTGGATGCTGCACCACGATAATGCGCGGCTGCATATTGCCAATGTTGTTGCTGAATGTCTTGCAAAAATCAACGTGAAGTGCATTTCTCACCCTCACTATAGTCCGGATTTAGCGCCATGTGACTTTTTCTATTGCCTAACTTGAAGAAACGCCTTCGTGGAAGGCATTATCCATCATCAGAAGCAGTGGTGAAGGCTGCGGAGGCGATTTTGAAGGATCTCTCAAAAATGGTTTCCAGCAAGTCTTTGAAGACTGTCAGAAACGCTGGGAGAAGTGCATCGCATTCAGCGGAGAGTATTTTCAGAAGAACCATCAAAATTATGAGGATGAGTAAAGGTACGTTGTCAAAAGAAGATTGTGATCATTCTTTATTGAACAACCCTCGTATATTAGCCCGCCTCGGTAGCGTAGATGGTAGCATGTCTGCCTCACGTTCAGGAGGTCCCAAGTTCGAATCCCGGTTAGAGTGAGTTACCTGTTTAAGGCTTTTTCCTGGGTTTGCCCTTATTCAAAAAGACGAATGTCGGGTAACTCTAAGCTCCATGGATCCTGGGCCAATTTGAGCATTATTTCACCCATTAAATTCTTCGTCCGATATGACAACGTTGAAGGACGATTCTGACTTACTTTTAAGTAAGATATTTGGGTCAAATGAAGAGTTTTGCTCATACGGTCAATATATGGATACACTTCTATTTAGCGATTTTCTTAAATGGAATTGCCTGTGCATTTTCTCCCCTATGCTATTTTATAGCCTCTTATAGGTGCTATTGTATTGATGGCTTTTATTAAAGTATTGGATACTGCTTTTGCTGTTTGTACCTTCAGGTTAATTTACTGTAAGTTTGCGTTGCTATAAACTTATTTTCATACGTACATTCCTTTTCAACCCAGTCGTAACAGGTCGGTGACAAAGTATCTGCTTCACATCCAATAGGTCGCAAGTTCGAAACTCGGTTAGGGTGAGTTAGTTGGATAAATTTTATCCTGCATTCTACCTTCTCCTAGAAGATGAAAGTTGGATAACTCTAAGCTCTGTGGACTCTGGGCTCATTTCAGCATCATTTCATCTGTCGACCAATGTAACAACGTTGGAGGACGTTCAATAATAGCAATGATAATGATAATAACAATAATATTTCACAACTGCACTACGAGACTGTAGAGGATAGAAAATTTCTTTGCTGACAAATTTGGTTTCAACGTATGGAGCCCTCCCTCACTACAGTACTGTCTTCGTAGGTATCTAGGATAGCCAGAACAGCACCTACTGTTCTTCAGACCTAATACTGACACCTTTATCTTTGTGAAGGTCATGTAAAGCTCTCGTTTATGAAATCTCTGTTGACACTCAGAACAGAAATTAGGTACAAGTGAAGGAAGTCTGCCACCAGGGGTAACACCACTATCCCGTGTTTCTGCACATAATTCCACTGTAATCTGTAGAGATTTCGGTCTGTCAATAGCAGCTTATCAGTGGATTGTGCTGGCATTACTTTGTTGCAAGAGTTAAAATAAATTATGTGATTATAGTATGTTGAGTCGTACTGTAGTAACAGTATATGGGGAAATACTGCTACATAATGTTAGGTGATTTTACACTCCAGATGTTAAACTGAATGTGTGGTAGTTGTTTCAGGTTCCACGGTCGAGGTTAAAGCTAAATCTACAAAGTAAGATATAAATGCTGCAATTATAACAGTGAACGATAGGTGTTAAAATGTTGGTAATACATTCCAAGATAACAAGAAGTACGCTAAGAAATAGGCTGAAAACTAGAAACATTACAAAACATGTCCAATCCAGAAAATAAACTTTACTGGTGATGCTTTACTTTAAGTAAAAGTACTATATGGTATGACGTCAGCACAAGTTTGTCGATTACGCTTCGAGTAAATATACAAGATGAAGCCGGAAGATGGCTACGCCCACTCAGATGGCATATAAAAATCCCGTGAAATCGAGAGGCTCCGTAGCAGTCGCAGCTGAAAGTACAACGAGTGTTACGGCCACGCCACTGAGGATGTTCGACACAGCTTCGAACGAAACGTCTGGAATAAGATTTTCCACTAAACCACGGCCTACAAGCCCGAGTAATCATTATCTACCAAGTGACTCGGACCGTGAAAGCCTACGCACTACAGAGATGAAATCAAACATAATATCATCAGAGTTGAGAGATTAGCTGGCATGGGCTGGCTAAATGGAGAAATCCGACAGTAAACTTGAGAAAATCATTGACAACCAGTTTAAACAGAATGACACCAAAAACTATGTTGGGCCAATAAAGAGGTGTTTGTATAATGACTACTACATTTCAATAAAAATACCAAGTTCATCAAAATGGGCTTGCTCTACTGATTAATCATGGTACTCTAAAACATATCATAGTGTTAGTTTCTAAAAGGATTAAAATAATGTTCATGAAGCAATAGCTATAACGAGGAAATAGTTTAGGGTTGCTAAATATATTTTTGCTAGAAGAGTGTAAAAGGATAAAAAAGAATAATTTAATTTCTAAGGCTATTCATGTGAAACGTAAGCACTTATTAATAACTTTGTTAAAATTATGAATAACCTGTTAAATAGAACCAAGGAGACTATCGTAGAAACAGTAGTGATGGTGTGATAAAGATGTTCCATTTCTTACGTATTCAATCGATATCCTGGTTCCTTAAAGCATCCATTTGATCCTATAGCTTCAATTAGGAAAAATTTTTCTGAATGAACAAAGGAACATTTGATATCCTCTTGAAGATTATCTTTAAAGCAAAACAAGGAAAGACCTGCAAAGGAAATTTTACTTTTGAGTGAACTGAAGAAAAAAATTGGCAATGATGAAGTATGCGGTAGTGATTCTGCAGATTAAAGTATACCTTTGGAGACAATGTTGAGAATTCGACTTAAACAGCCAACTATGGCACAAGTGTGCTTTGTGCACTTATGGACCCATTCAGAATTCACTGAACGAGACCTTACACAGTGCATATAGTGCAACAACTGAAAGATGCAGATTATGATAAACGAATCAGTTACTGTCGATGGTTTCAGGGTTCTCTTATTCCACGTCCAGACATTCTCTCCATAACGTGGTTTACAGTTGATGCATGGTTTCATCTGTCTGGCTACATAAATACACAAAACACCAGATATTGGGATGATGTAAACCCCCAAGTGATCCACGAAACTCCACTGCATGATGAAAAGATTGGAGTATGGTGCGCGGTGTCAGCTTCCAGGATCCTTGGTCCCATTTTCTTTGATACGACTGTACACACTGAAGTTTATATGGGTATCTTCAATACATTCGTGGAGCAGCTGGATGATATCGAATTGAGAGAAGTTTATTTCAAGCAAAAGAGCAACGTGCCATACATCTAATAACACCATGGAACTTGTAGCCAGTTTCTGTGATAATCGAATAATCTCGAACGGCCTATGCTCCCCCCCCCCCCAGATCCCCTGACCTAACCTCACCGGACTTTTTCATGTGGGGGTATCTATAAAATAGAGTGTACAAGAATAGACCACGGACAATTGATGTTCTCGAGGAGTTCATTCGAACCGAAATAAGTAACATTGGCGAGGATACTTTCCGTAAAACTTCAGAGAATATTGTGAGACGAGTGCAAACATGTATAGATGGTGGTGGAGGATACTTCCAACATTTTCTCTGAGATGTAAATAGTGTAATGTAATCTCCCAATTGTGTATTATATTCTCCCAAAATTGCACGTGTGTCCTATTATTGGTTCAGAAGTTATGGCCTATTGAAGTGGTTCAGGTTTATATGGATCGCACTGTATAACCTCAATTATAGGTTTTCAGAAAGATTACTTAAAACTAAACATAATTTCTTTAATATAAGAAAGCAACAAATGAAAAAAAAAAAAAAATCAATGCATGTCGGTCAGCACTTGTATTTATAATTCAGACTAAAAGAAATTACATAAAAAAGATAAAATAAAAAGAGAATTCAGGGATCTAATGTTTTTCACTGGTTTATAAACATTGTCAAGTTTTTTTTATCTTTTTTCCACGATAGTCATAAACGTATAGACCTTGCAGTAATATCCTAAATGATAAATGTGTCATTTTGCAAGTGCACTTTAGGTCCACTTCTTGCTCAATATGTAACATGGAGAAGACCTTACTAGGCCCTCTTATTACATCATGTATTTAATTCCTCTCCCAACATGCCTGCTGTTGCGATAGAAGGATACTGTGTACAGAAACCACGCATAAACCATATCTTAGCATAAACATATTGTGTAGATACATGCGCCCCAGAAAAATTGACATATTAGTAAGAAAACGTATACTTAAAAACCCTTTGATTGAATTAAATATTAATTTTGATGCCTAAAATATTTATGGAATATCTGTGGAAGACGAAGCTGTAAGGTTCAGCTGCAATATCACGTAGCTGTTGTAGAGTCTCGATGCTCGGACCCCTCGTTAGCACCCACACGTGACGTTATTGTTTTTTTGTGCTGCAGCAAGAGACGTGTCTTTTATTTCACGGGCGACTAGACGAGACTGCAACGGAGCAAGCAACAAGTGGATGTTAGGAGACACGTGTTCAAAGAAACGACTTGGCGATCTCTTCGCTTGGCCGGATCTACTCCCTTCTCCCCTCACGCCCACTATTTCTTCTACGTCTCTTTTTTTTTATGAGAAACTCTGGGTAATTAAAGGCACTTCCGGTCCGCTTCGTTCTCCCCCTTCCTCCTCCATGCCGAAATCATCGACTTCAACATCGTCTCATCCGAGGAAGGGGAGAGGTTGTTATTGAGCTATGGTTTTGTTTTTGTTCCAGCACTTAATGTAGTGTACAGTAATATCGGAACACGGCTAGCCAACAAAAAGCAACTGCTGGAATCACGACCAGCCATGGCTTCCCTCACGCACGTAGCCTTCGTTTGTTTTTCTGTACACTGAATTCCTAGACAAATGAATCACGATATTCAGCAAGTTCTAATCAGAGAGTACGTAACTAGGATGCGGATATGTATGGTGTAAAACCGCCAAACAAGTAGAAATATCATCGTTCTCAATTAATGCAGGCTATCCCTTCAAATAAATAAACTCGTTTTTAAATTTCTAGTGAAATGCTTCGGAAAAAAAGAGCATTTTAAAGAAAGCCTGAGAACCACTACAACGAAAAGCTTCAAATTTATCTTTTCATTTACAAACTACAGAGCCAACAATATGTATATGACAGAACGATGGAATTCAGTTTATATTTTACGATAAACCAAAAATTCCGCCGGTGTTACTCGGCTCAGTGGATAAATTAAATACGGTTCGTTGCTGAAATTATCGTAGTTCAATTTCCGTTAGTTCATTTCGAGCTTTAAATCCACCCCCTTCCTGTTTATACCTCCGCTCTTGCAAATACATTTGAACTCATTATGTACTGTAGTCTTTTACAAATACTGCCTTAAAGGGACTTTTGTTTCACATTCATAAATACTTGAAAATAGCGCTAAATATTTAGGTATATAAGTTACAATTATATATAAAAGGTACATTTAAAAATGTGCCACAGACGTAGCCACAAAAATAGGACTTCGAAAATTAAGTTAAAACGAACCAGAACTTTAAAAATCCGATCTGTACGTTCACAAGCCTCTATTAATCTTACTACAAATTAATTTTACAAAAGCAAGTATCATGAGAAGTTAAGTATTAAATGTAAAACTTCCTCAAAACGCTGCAAAAATAATTACATCTATTACTCTATATAATAGCATTCAACTATCCATGGAAGCGATAGGCAAATGATTAAAAAGGGATTTTGAAATCTCACTTCTTGTATGTCATAATTTGTACCTTTAAGAGTATCTATATGTTTAGTGTACTACTTTTTCATTTATTTCTTATGCCCTACCAGTAACACAAAAGTAACAAATTCATTTCCAATTAAGACTTCTTCACAGAAAATTCAAGATATAAATTTTATTTCGTTATGTAATTTCGTCATATTTGATTTTTTTTCAAAATTGGAGCTAATTATTTGTTTAAAATGACAAAATCTATGCAAAACAGCTATATAAACCTTGACTTTTCTGATAAAGTCTGTAGAGTCACCTTTCTGAATGGCTATTGGTAAATCGCAAAAGATGGACAAAATCTCACTGCCTAACAAATCTAGACGTTAAATCTGCATTTATGTCGAATACATATCTGTGGCATTCTTATTTCTTTAAGTTTTAAAATAATTAACACTTTTTTTTTAGGATAGTAAGTCCCTATTCGTTTTTCCTCGTGGTCATGTGGGCGTCGAATTTTAGAGACATCACAAAGTTGAAAATCTTATTAATATTCAATCTTATATCACTGGCCTCCGGACGACTTTCAAAACTCTCGCCTCTGTTGCATCGCCGTTCCAGCCTCGGCCTACAGTCTTCATTGTTACTCTACAAATCACTCGTTCGTCCGCGTATTACATATGCCTGCCAAGTGTGGGGGGCCGCACACAAATGTCATCTGCGTCGTCTTCAGGTCATACAGAATCGCTTCATGCGCATCGCTACCAACGCTCCATGGTTCATCCGTAATCAGCAGCTCCATCACGAACTAGGACTGTTACCTCTTCACGACTACATTCGCAGTATCGCTCGTCGTTTCTTTTCCACACTGCAAGAAGTTCCAGGAGCTGTGTATTATAACATCGGCGTCCGCACGCGCCAGCCCTCACGCTTGAAGAGGAGACTACCACAGGACCTGCTTCTAAATGATACCTCTGACTCGAGTGATTCTAGTGCTTGATATCTGTCTTACATCTTCAATATTGACATAATTTCTCAGAGAGTATTATTGGAGTTCTAACTTAATGTAGTTAGGGGGCGGCCTGCTAGCCTACCCCTGAGTGTTATTGTTCTTATTGTACTGTTACCTTCTTTTCACTCTGATCTGTAAAGCACTGTACTGCTGATCGATCAATAAAAAATTATAAACAAATTAATATTCAAGTGTCTTGTATCCATCTTACATCAACAAGCTGTAAATGACAGGAAATGATTGACAGTATCTCATTGTTAACAAGAAGTACAATAAAAGAATAATCTTTAATAATAATATTTCCCGAAAGAGTGTGCAGAAAACGCCAATGTGAATGCAACAAATATATTTTCACTGCCCTGTTTTATGGACGCAAAATATTGGACACTTAATTTACAACTTATATAGAAGAACTGATGCTATTATTAGCTAATAGTTTCAGCCACACTTTTAAATGGCGTGTTTTCGTTTTGAATTTATATCCTTCTACGTTAAGTCTTATCGGACGATCAATGAAAAGGATGAAATGATGCTCAAATGAGCCCAGGGTGCATAGAGCTTAGAGTTATCCGACGTTCATCTTTCAGGATAAGGGAAAATTCCAGGAAAAATCCTTATTTAGGTAACTTACCCTGATCGAGATTCAATCTCGGGACATCTTGAAGATGAGGCAGACACGCTATCATCTACAATACGGTGGAGGGTTTAAAATCAGTATTTCTCTACGCTAGAAACATATCTACCTAATTGGCTCTTTTCTTGGATGTTACCTATTATCTATGTAGACGGAAGCTGTAATTCATGAGAGCTTTTTTTTTTTTAACTTTATGACTTTCTGGCCAGCGAGGTCTGACGCCTGGGCAATGTGATCTCATAAAGTTTCTTTGCTGAACAAAGGTTAACAAAAAGAATACTTCCTCTCGTGAAAGGAAATGCAAAAACAAAATGTGTATATAAACCTCTTTGAAATCTTCTCGACACGTACATATCAGGAAAGAAGCAGATGGCAAAGACCGGATGCAAGTTTGCCCAAAGCTCTTCTTCTTCCTTTTCCTCTCACGACTGTTACAGCGGATGACCACAACAAATGTCAAGAGATGCGGATGCAGGATTCATCTGGTAACAAACAGTTCAAGCACTGCGGTAATTTTACTCACAAAGCTTGAGAGATATTTGTAGGACTATGTACACATATTGTACTGGAATGTGTGCTTATATAAGTGTAAAGTAATGACCTACTTAATATAATAAAACATTCCGATGTTAAATTACTCTGTTGCATACTGGTCAATACTGTAAAGTATTGTAATATACTGTAACTTTGTGGGTTCGTAGAATTAAAAATCCAATTTGCCGAAATTTTAAATGCTCTTTATTTACGTAGAGATACACAATCTCATAACAACACAATCTTCCAAGATAGATGACAATAAAGGCGTCCAGTTCAGCTCTCTTTACAATACTCTTGTTACACAACTCAACTCACTGTTTTATAACTGTCCGGCTGCCGTGTCACAATCGCTTATATATCTCCTGATAATTTCTAGATCATTCTAAAGTAAACCAGAAAACGAATTATCTCTATCAGTCCAGAAGTAACTAGAAATTTCCATTTATCTCATTTTGTTTGTTTCGTCAGACCTTTATCTGCATGTTATCTTTGTCTGCCGGCACTTGGTTTTCACACTGCCCGCCTATCAGTTCCTTTTGTGTAAACAAGCCGCGTGATCGTAGATACGGGTTCGCGACAATACTATAGTGCGATCCATATAAACCTGAACCATTTCAATAGGCCATAACTTTTGAACCAATAAGAGGAAACAAGTGGAACTTCGGGAAAATATAATACACAATTGGGAGATTACATTAAACTATTTACATAGGAGAGAAAATGCTGGAAGAGTTCTCCCCTAGCATCTATACACCTTTGCACTCGTCTCACCATAATCTCTGAAGTTTTACGGAGAGTATCCTCGCCAATGTCACTTATTTCGGTTCGAATGGATTCCTTAACATCAATTGACTTGGCCTATTCTTGTACACTATTTTTTTAGATACCCACATAACAAAAAAATCCGGTGAGGTTAGGTCAGGGGATCTGGAGGGGGGCCAAAGATCTTTTGAGATTATTCGATTATCAAAGAAACTGGTTACAAGTTCCATGGTGTTATTAGGTGTATGGCACGTTGCTCCATCTTGCTGGAAATAACCTTCTCTCAATACGATATTATCTCCATATTGTATGTTGCCATTTGTGAATGTCAATGGAAAATGAATTTGATGACAGCCCTATGGTTTATTAGAAATAATAAAAATAAGCGCCAGTCAGTTGAAGCAGTAATGGCATGTTGCCAGTGCAGCTTAATAGGTCAGACATGGCTAGCCAAAAAGTCCGTGTTCAAATCCCAGCTATATCATGGAATGTTTCAATCTCATTCAGGCTTATTTTGCGCTTTTATTCAGTAAGTGCCTTTAAATTGTTGGAAGCTTAATCGTTTTGCCACACTAGCCGTGTGTAGACTAAGATTTGGATAGAGTCAGACTGAAAAATTCAATGCCATGGCCGGGATTTGAACCACGGATCTCTCGGTCATGGTAGCTCAATGGTTCATAGCGACCGGAAGGAAACTGGGTATTAAGCAGCAGTCAAGTTCTCTTTGTATTACTAGAGGAACAAACGAGTAGCGGCTTCATATTTGAGAAATGTAATTATTAAATCGAGATTTTTGTGGTTCAATTAGCTCAACTGCATGAAACATGGGCACAAATTTTAAATTAAACCATTTCAGAGTTATAAAAAACAGGAAAATGCAGTCCTAGGCACCTTTGAGGTATTTATACATGAAGTTTCAGGGCAATCTGCTGGGACCTTATTACGTGGCACACCCATACGCACATGTGCATTCCTCCATTTACATTTTAACAAAGCACTTCCTGGCTTTGGAGTAATCCATTATAAATAGTATTAGTTATTCATAAACATTACATAAAATTAGTTACAGTTCAACAATAATATATTATGCATTAAACAGTAATTAAATTCACATAGAAATTGTGTTTATTTAAATGTGTAGTGACAAAAAGTTCAAATTAATTTAGTTTTTTTTTTATCCAAAGTTCAACAAGTGACAAACGTATTTTCATTATGTACCTTCGATTTTGTTGAAATTGTATCATATGAGATTGAATAAGTGAACATCAAATCCTGGTACGAGTAAAGCGGAAGAATCAATAATGGAAGGTTAAGGCATCAGGAGGGATGCGATAATCCCTGTCGTAGGAAACATTTCCTGGTGTAGGCGTCTCTTTACGTGACTTGTATGGGCGGTAGCCCCATCTTGTTGTATCGTCGGTTTGTCCATATCAAGATTGTATGCTTCATAAAATGTTACTAAATCAGTTTTAAACGCCCAAACCTTGTGTCTGTAGACATACGTCAGATTCCCTTTGGTCTTGCATTCTGATCATGTCATATTTTAGTTATTGCTGACGTGTATCTACTCAATTCCTTATGATAAGTTTCACATTGCAAAAATACATTATAATTTGGTAACTTTCTGCCAGTTTTAAATTTGGACAGGTTTGATATTTTACGTCATTATTGTCTTGTTTTCTTGACTTCTATTTCAGCATTTTCTTGCACTTATATTCAATATTTAAGGAGTTTTATGTTATTACAATTTACATAAGGAAAAACTATAAAAAATATGAAATTTTAGGAACCAAAGGTAACTTTGTACTTCTTCTCTCCCATTCTCATAACAAGACAACATTCCTATTGATTAGACGGAAAGAGATGCTTGTTGGTAGAGGAGAGGAGGTATACATACTTGTATACACATGTCCCAAAACAGTATAAGGCAGCTCAATTTTCCAAATTTCGCGTTTAGAAGTGTGTTCTATTTGTTGCCCTTATCTTTTAATCATGTGATGGTTTCTCTTCGTTCAAAATAAATCGTGTATCACCCGATCTCATAAAAATTAATCACTGTTTTGTTAGACAGGCTTCAAGAAAAACTTTTGAAATTTTATTCTCAAGTATGAAGAATATGAGACAAATATGTACTTAAATTACTTTTCTACATCACTCTTCTCAATATTATACCTGCTTTTTATACTTATAAGCATTTAATGCACCCTGGCCTCCTTCTACCCGGGAGAGATGCAAAATTCCGGGGCTCTTTCCATAGGGCAATACCCAATTTCTTAAAAAGCCCTCCCCCTTCCATCGACAACGTCAAGACGGGAAGGAAGTGGATACGCCACTTTCTTGCGTCAACCCCGCAGGGAAGACTACAGAAAACCTCGGTAGGGCCGCCTGGTGATCTAGCACACCTTCTACTAACTCTGCAGGCTAGCATCCGGGACTTATGAGCGGCCGAGGGCGGCCGAGGCCTGGCCGGAGGTATTCAATTTCCCGCGGGTGTCGGGAACACACCAGCCCCTCGCGTCCAACCCAATCCGAACAACTCCCCAAGGGAGAGGTTCAGCAGTTCGGCCCGAGGTTCCTCTAGTAACGTCAGAAGTACCACGAGTGCTAAGGGTCCGCAGCGCACCACGGCAGGCAGCTGAAGGGGACTGATTCCCTCCCCTACGGGAATACTTATAAGCAGTTATAAGTTTATTAAGTTTTAATTTATTTGCAATAACGTGTATAAATTAAATAAATCTCAGGTTTAACTGATTTTTGTAATTGCTGTGTACTTTTAAGGCCATTTTATAAATAAATAAAATAAATAACTAGCCCATAACATCCCTTAAGAACAAGAGCCTCCCACCCACTGGTGGGGTCAGCTCGGCCATTTCTTACATGGTGAGCAAGTCCCTGAAAGATACCAGTTCTTGTACTCGTATCTATCCTTAGTAATGTATCGTTATATCTAGAAATGACTGTTCATTTTCACTGTCACTTTCACTTTAGAATTGCTACCAGTTGCTTCCATGATGTCTGTCTTTCGCCGTTCTAATCCAATTTGCATCTAGCCCATCCTTGAACACTTGGGAAACTGTTTAATTGTGGTTTCCATTTTATAGGTCATTCAAAAATTATGTTATCAAAATTGGGGCTTTAAGGAACTCTTGACAATTTTAAAAAAAAGGAAAATGCTTCTAATGATGTAGGCACAAAATGCACTACTAAACGTACTTATATGTACTACAATGAACCTGTTCACATTTTTCTTACACCTTATTATGTTCTATTGTTTTCATGTTTTTCACAAAATGTTTTGTATACTTTTGTACAATCTTTCTGTGTGCCATGCTTCTGCTCGTTTGCTTGTTTCACTATTCAAATTTTTTTTCTTATAAATACGTAAAATATGAAGCTATTAACATTGAAGCAAACAAATATATACAAATATAACTTCTGGCTTAGTAATGGGTAATCATGTTTCGACTTTTCTTGCTGATCTTTTTATGAGTTTTTTCGAAATGGAAGTCACTAAAGCATTCCCTTTAATTTTTAAAGTTTGGTATAGATATGTTAATGATATTTTTGCAATTGTTCTCGATAAACTCATAAGTTATGCTTTAAAATTACTAAATTTGCAAGATAAAGCTATAAAATTTACATTAGAAACTGAAATTAATGGGTTTCTTCCTTTTATAGATCTAAAAATAATAAGAAATAATAATAAATTAAACTTTGGTATTTACAGGAAGTCTACTCATATTAATAATTACATAAAAAATAAAAGTTTTAATCCTTTTTCACATAAATTTGCTGTTTTCAATAGTTTGATTTATTAATAAATATATCCCTGAATATAGATGAATTTAATAAAAAATAAACATATTATTAATACTGCTTTAATTAATGGTTTTAATAAAGACCTTATAAATAAAAAATTTGAAAAATTCAAATATCAAAATACTGTTAATGATACTTCAACCCTTAAAAAATAAAAGACTATTATAATTTTAAAACATTTACTTACCATCCTTGGGTGAATAAACATTTTCAATTTTTTTAAAGAGTTTGTTGTAACTTTAGTTCCTCAAAATAAATATACTATTAAAAATTTACTGCATTTCTCTATAAAAGATAAAATTCCTAATAATAAAAAAATCTGATATTTCTCAATTTAATTGTTTCGATTGTGATAAAGTATATATTGGAAAGACAAAACGTAATTTAGAAACCAGAACGAAAGAACATTTTCGTAACATTAAGGATAAACAAACTGATAAATCTTCCGTAACACATCATTTTTTGGTCATTTAACCATGAAATAAATGCAGAAGTTAAATTATTAAAACAATTAAATGGTCCGATAGATTTAATGGTTTGGGAAAATATATCTATTTTAAAAAACAAACATCGCGTAATGAATTTTGAACTACTGGCAGTTGATTCTGTTGTTAAATTTGTTTTATTTTCAGATTTTGGTAATACTAACAAGAACATATTAACATATAGCATTCGTAACGATGGCGACAGCTTTGTTATTTCCGGCTGAGGATGTGTAAATGTTTTACATGAAATCACGATCCCGGACAATTTATAAGAATTGTCATCATTTCTTATAAGATAAATGAAGTTTTAAGTTACAAATTGTTATATTTGTATAAATGTGTTGCTTGTTGCTATATTGCAGAGATGGTCCAGAGTCTTTGTTGCTTGCTGACATTGTCCAATCTGCTAGTTTGTGGCTTTTATTCTATTAAGACGTGATTTGTTTTTGCCATGTCCGGTTACTGTGTGCTGCATGTTATATTTTGTCATTGATGGAGAAAGTAGTGTGAGATTTCACATAAATTGCATGTGTGTTTTGTCGTGATATGATGGTATGGAACCTAAAATTCCCACACCGTTCGTGTAAGAATAGTGTTCTGATTATAATTTCTCGCATGGCGTGTAGGAAGTAAAGTAATGGATAAGGGTATGCCGTTCAAAACCGCCTGCAAATTATGTATTACTGAAAAGAACAGTACGTAGCAAAAAATAAATCAAAGTTCAATTAAATATTTGAACAAACGAGTCTATACTCTGTTCAAATCGTCAGCATTTTGGCTTCTCAAGCCAGGAGGCTCAGGTTCAATTCTAGTTGAAGGATTCTCCGATTAAAATGATTCTCTATCTTTAAAAGAACCTCGAAATATAAATGCAGAAAGGAAAGTGTTTTTCACTGCGAAAATGAACCAAATAATCACCAGTTCTTGATAAAGACAAGGTCCTTAATATGACTATAAAAGTTGAAGAGTTTCGCAAAAGCAAACTTGACTATCACTTAAAGTCTACTGTATTCCCATATTTACTTCGCACTACAGGAAATTAGCAATAGATAATATCTGTAAATGTTTATCTCTAACATTATAGTTTGTAATAATAGTTTTTAAGTACAACAGTAGAGAAGGGCATGTGAAAGATGCATAATATGTTTTAAATAGTAATCGTCCAAAAGATAACCATTTCATATATGCATTTTTTTTTAATTTACGTCCTCCAACGTTAAGTCATTCGGACGGTGAATGAATTGGATTAAATGATGCTCAAATGATTCCAGAGTCCATGGAGCTTAAAGTTACCCGGCATTCGTCTTTCCGGATCAGGGAATATCCCGAAAGAAACCTTATCCAGATAACTCACCCTGGCCGAGATTCGAACTCGGGACCTCTTGAACGTGATGCAGACACGCTACCACCACACTACCGAGGCGGGCAGAGCAGCGTTAACTGGACAACAATAATTATTAATGATACAATTGGGAAAAGGAGGATTTTATTCTGTAAGCAGGACAGCTTGCGGAACGAGCGAAAGCGAGTGAAGCAATTCTTGGGAACGAGATAAAATTACTTTGAACACGAATGGCATATAGTGTTTTTTGAGAGTACTGAATATTTATAGATATATTGTAGATAAGAAAGTTTGTTCTAGCTATTCCGGACACCTGAAGCTTAACGTGCTGCGATGTTCAATTATTACCTTACTTAGCATCAGTGCTGGCGACATGACGAGATATTCTTTATAAAATTTTACATAAAGGAGGCAATGAAACTAATAAAACGAAAATAATGAAATAACACTTTATGTTTCACAAACTACATTTTAAATTATTAACGGGTTACAAGTTTCAGTAAACCTAGTGTACTTTTGAGGAAATGGCGATGTTTATAGTGCAATTACTGTAATTCGAAATACTTATTCCTTGTGTAGAGGAAGTAGAAATTGAAGTGTTAGTTATCATCCGCCATTTTACAAATCGATACCGTAGCCTGCGATCGATACGAACAAGGCATACCTGATTGAGCCATTAATTACAGTGCACAAGAAACTAAAGTTGGCTACATTGGAGTGTTAAAAACCTTTTTAAGACTGCTTGGCAGAATTACCTTCTTTTAAGGATATCTACGACTGAAATTTCATGAAAATTTTCAAAAAATAACATTTTCCTCTTTTTAGTCTATAAAATAGTGTAAGCCTTCATAAATGCAAAAAATGCTTAGAAAGCATCCGCAAGCCATTTTAAGTGCCCTAATTTAGTTTCTAAGTTACGTGAATGCTAGCGTTAGATATGAATCTAATTCTTATCCTTGTTTTCTCGCTATTGAAAATTACAGCATTTTTCATTTAAAATTCTTCTTGCATCGCAGTTTTAGTGTTAGACTAATGAAACTTGCTACTCACGTTCATAGAGATACAGTGAATAGAAATTGCCCTGGGTTTTATTGTGAGATGCATTTAAGCACACTTTCTTTACTTCAAAACTAAATAAATTTCAAATTTTGGGCAAAAATGCCATATTCATGGCTTTAAAAATTTCTGAAGCCTAAAGTTACTGAGACACAGAGAAACCTAGGAAAATTCAAAGAATGGATGTAAATAATTTTGACCATATTTTCCAAACTATCAAACTGAAATTGACAAAATCTGGGCTGTATCATATTTGCACTAGGTTACATCTGTGGTATAAATCTTAAAAATCTAGGGTTACTTATTCAGGAGTTCAAATTTTTAGTCATAGGTACCCTTAATATTACTCGGAGATGTCCAAAGCCGGGCTTAACGTCATATGTCTAAAAAAAGTATTTTCGACACCACCAGCTTTTTACGTTGAATAGACGTGCCAAAGCCACAGAAGTTGCTCTAATTTATTGACCAGAAAAGCATACAAAAGCTTAGCACACACATTTTATTTTAGAAGAAAAAGTTTCAATTAAAAATAAAAGGGCAGCATGACTTATGAGCCAACCCATTAATGGATATCTAATATGATATGATATAATACATGCATTGTGTATATTCCAAAATTTTAGAATTTATAATTTTTGGCTACATTTATTTGTCGTTACCTTGTTGCTACTTTGGCTTGTATGACACCCTGGTCTTCTGCTCTGCCAGGTAGCTCTTAACCTCCATACCTCCTTGATTACTTAATTAGTCCCTTTCTTCCCCCCTCCTCTTCCATTCTTACATATTTATAGATTTCTGGCCAATTTTTCTTTTACTTTCTGCAAGAACTCACCAATACTTCTTACCTTCTTTTCCTCCCTGCCCGTTAACATCTTTATAGCTACTATCCTCTTCTCTACTTTCTCCCATTCTTCCTCCCAAACCTTTTTTCTCCATATTACAACCTCCTCGCATTCTGTTACATAGTGTTCTATGCTTTCTTTTCCCCTACACAGTTCACAAATTCCCTTTTACCTACATTTTACCCCTCTTAGAAATATTATTCCAGTTCTCATCCATGCTAACCCTTCTCTCTCTTGCCTATTGCAGTAATTTACATATGCTTCTCGTCCCCAATTTCTTTATATTTGTTTTAAAATTGTAATGATTTTATATTCTCTAGACTTCCCCATATTTCCTGTCTTTCTATATCTTCTATTCTGCATTTTACCAATTTACCCACATCGCATGTATTCCTTTCCTCTAATCTCCATATATCTCCCATTCTTATATTTTCCATAATTCCTCCTATCTCTGCCCACCAACTATTTCAGTCCTCTAATCTTTTTTACTGTCTCATGCATAATTTCATAATTTCCCCTTCTTCTTTAGCCAAACACCTATACCAAAATTTTATTATTCTTTCCATTATTATTCCATTTCTTCTTACCCCGTAGCCGTCGCCATGCTACTCGGGGCAATGCAACCTCAGGTTTAATTGATGGAAGCAGGTGTATGTACGTATGGTGGGAAAAAGCTGAGATACGTCGCAATACAGTTTCTACATTCCAAACCCTCACCTTCCCTTTTTCCGCTTCAGCAATTTCAAATGAATCTGTCCTCCCTCATCTAGGGCCAACCTTATTTTTCCTGACTACTGTTGCGGACGACCGTTTCTCGACATCAAGAAGCTTTTCAAGACGTTGCTTGGGGTCACACATAAATGAAATAAGTGTTTCTTTTTTCATCCCTCTGGGAGATATCTTAGGAATGCTACAACCATTTCCTTTCGGTTCTCTTTCCTCCTTTTCTTTTCCGTTCATTTTCTTTTCTTCTTATAGCCAAATCCTACTTTATACCTTTCGATAGCATCATTAAGGAGGGAAAAGCCGCATGAAATCTTGAAGGAATCAAAACATTTAGGTTGGTGCTATCTATAGATAAAAGCTACAAAACGGAGAGGAACACATCGCACACTGCGACGCCTCCAGGAAGAACGGATGAAGTGAAGAAACCACAGCATTGTTATAGGCTACAGAGACTCGTGGAAGATTCCAGACTGGAAGACCGGGATTATCGAACCCGCGGCCTCCCGAATGTTAGAACTCACAAACTACCGCAGAGTAAACTCGTTAGATTTGGTGCTTGCTTTAATTCTAATGTTTGGATACACGAGTAGTTGCAACGGCGATTTAGTTGTTTTAAGGTCACATAAAATTTATATACCTCAAAGTAATTTTTCTCCAGTGTGTCCTTTTGGAACTTTATAATCGTTTTCTATAATAGTCAGCAAATATTATTTACAGGCTGTAAACAATATACAGATGGAAATTAATTGTTCTTTCACACTATCCGTGTGTAGGACGCACTATGAAAGGGTAGAGCCAGACTGAAAATTCAATGCCACAGCCGGGATTTGAACCACGGATCTTCTGGTCTCCGTCCAGCCGCACTACACCATTGAGCTACTATGGCCAACATGCCGACATGACATTAAATTCTCCAACTGACTCGAGTTTTTTCCGGTAAACCACTAGGAGTTCTCATAAACACATGAGACAACTACCTTAATGGCGACTTACTATGCTGTACTTTGAGGCCCGGGCTTTCCAGTTCGGACCCCTATTAGGTACAATTAATAGAAATTAATTGTTCTTTCACACTAGCCGTGTGTAGGACGCACTATGAAAGGGTAGAGCCAGACTGAAAAATTCAATGCCTGTGGCACGTTGGCCATAGTAGCTCAATGGTTTAGAGCGGCTGGACGGAGACTAGAAAAACCGTGGTTCAAATCCCGGCTCTGACATTGAATTTCTGAGTCTGGCTCTACCATTTTAATATACTAATGCACCTGAAAACATTGAACATGGGACTTAAACAGTTTCTTTAATACTTTCTACCATATAATTTGAAAGACACATTTTACAAGTCTGTTGTTATAAGAGTTAAAATGTGAATCAGTATATTAAAATTTTTATTTTCATTTACTATCCTTTCTATCAGCAGTGATGCATTACAATGTTAGCAGCCTTGATCTCATTTGTTATCTACATACTTGTGATGAGGCCCATGGTAATGGTTATTGTTATTTTGACAAACTAGAGAATGATTTTGACACTTACATGCACACAAAGGCATGTTGAGCTCCTATTAACATCCGGAAGGACACAATAGAAGGACCACATTTAAGGTGGAAGGCTCAGATGCAGTCGGGTTCCCTAACATCTCCAGAAAATATACCCTGATGTCGGCAACCTTTTCCATAGGCTTACTTCTCCCTACGAAGAGGTCTTTCTGGGGGGCCCTTCACATGCCAGACGTCTGGGCAGACAGTTCCTCAAACTTCACCACCACATGGCTCGTCCACCAATTCCTCCACTGATCATTCGATTTTGAAATAGGATAAGAGAATTAAGCGTGGAACAGTGAAAACTTAAAAAAAGACAATGCCAGAATAACCGACCCAACGGGAATCGAATGTTTCGAATGGAGCCATCATATGTTACCAAGCAACTCCCATAAACACAGTGATGTAAAGAGTTAACACACTTTCCTAGTTTTTTTTTTCTTATAGGTTAACAACAAATAAATTTAAAGTTTAAGATTCTATTTCTTTTTTGATATTCTTCTTTGATATGTACCTTGTGACACACTGTAGACTCCACATCAAATAAATTACTGTCATGTATCAGCTGTCATATGATGCACAACAGCACTACACGGCTGGTCCCGTAGCTGAGTCGGTAGAGCAACCTACCTGCCGTGCTAGGGGTCCCAGGTTCGATTCCCGGTAGTGGGGATGGGGAATTTTCTCCGACTTCTATAATTCCTCATCTTCCCTAGAGTATGGAAGTATGAATGAGAGTGCGAATGTGTGTGTGATCTAATGATTAAAACCCAACGAATACGAGTTAACACCTTCGATATGTTCAAAAGGAGAACGGCCGCCGATATGACCATTGGAGTTAAAGCCGCGGTATAAATGGAACAACAACAAAACAGTACTACACCTATAGTCAACGGCAGTAATTACGGTAGTGTTTTGTTTAGTAGTTTCATACTTTACTATTCATTTGCCTGGCTAACATCAGATAAAACTGAACAACGTTAGCTTTGTACACAAATGTAGAGTAAACTTAAATGCTCTTAATCGAAGGAGAAGTCCAAGGTAATTTTTACCAGCATTAACTTCGACATTACCCAACAGACGTCACCCAGCCCACATCATGTTTCAAAGCTTTTAGATTCGTTTTCTGTAAAAGAAGGAAACTTACGCCCTAATAATCATCCTTGTGGACAATGGAGTAAACCAATTCTGAGATACTACTAGTTTGTTTCAATTTTCCATACGTACATTTACGTACTTCTCAAATAGAAATTCATTTGTATTTTTTTTAATCACATGGATATGCAAAGAGAACGCAATTTCAAAGCCACTTAGCGACCATCTCTTTAAAAATTTTGATTATTGGTTAAAGCCTACGACATTCTCCTATTCCATTAATATCTACAGAAAGTTAGCAATAAGCCAATTTCTGCAAATGTTTATCTCAATATGAAGTAGACAGAGTAATAAAAATACAAAGATACAAAAATACAGAGAATACAAAATCCATATGAGTGAAACAAATTGTTGCATTTTGTTGAGAAGTACCAACATGTAACAGCATTAGGAATATCAGCGTGTAACCTACCTGCTCTTGACACACACTCATGATACATCGAGAGATGCAGGTGAAGCACCTTCTTGGGGGACTGGATCGCCCCTCTCATGCCACAGGTGGATACAGTGATGAAGGGACGCCAATTGCACGAAACCACTAGCCTTGCTCCCCTAGGTATTTTCGCACCTGACTTCCTACCCTCTGCAACACATCCCTCTGCTCTTTCAGAATCACTTTTACTGGCTTCTTTCTTAAAACAAAGCAATGTATACACAAAATAAGCCATTTGATCCGCTAATTACTTTTAATACAGTAAGTACGGGTGGAGATTTCATGACAATTTGAGGCTTCCTGTGTCCCAAGAAGCAAGCTTCTCCCTCTCTGTGTAAGTGTGTCTGTGATTAGTATTAATTCAAAAGCCGAAACGTTTGTTAAAACCCAAACTTGGTTAACTTAGGTACAGTGTCTCTCAAGTACAGGGCACTTCAGACTTTCAAGAAAATTCCTTCACCCCAAATACCCTTTACATGGAAACAGCTTCGAAAATTCCGATTTTATCAGAAATGGCTAACGATTTTGATAGAAATGAAAGCTATTCAAAATATTATGAGAAATCAAATGTGTATTTTGAATTTTCTGGGAATAGCCACGAGTAGTGCCCCTCATTTTGGACGAATTTGACATCATTCATAAACTCAAGACAGATAAAACTTATTAAAACAGTCATAGAACACATTTTTTATCAAGCAGGATTTTCTTTATAGAGATAATTTTCAAGAGATTTCTTGTTTTGGTTTATGTTTTATAATAAGTATAGTTTTTCAAACAGGAAGTCATTTCCTTTCATTCTTTTATGCTCCACCTATGCAAAGAAAACCGAATTTCAAAGTCATCACATGATTATTCCATAAGCCTACTGTATTATCCTATTCCCACTGTACGTATAAGGAAATGTGTACATATTGCAAATGTTTATCTTAACATCAATTAGAAGAAGAACAATTTTAAGTAAAGGTTGAACAAGAGGAAGCAGGGAAAATAATGTGATAGTGCACATAATTTAAAAATTAATTTAACTGAGCTTTTGGGATAAAATATTTTGTTTGTTCACGACGCAATTGACTGCTAAGATCATATCATTGCCATAGTATGCCGAAATTTGCCTCTCGTTCAAGAGGTCCCGAGTTCGAATCTCGGTCAGGGTGAGTTACCTGGATAAAGTTTTCTCCGGGGTTTTCCCTTATCCTGACAGACGAATGTCGGGTAACTCTAAGCTCTTTGGGCCCCCCTTCCACTCATCGTCCGATATGATTTAACGTTGGAGGACGTAAATTACAGCGAACAAAAATGACGGAATTTTGTCCAGTATGAGTTCTTTTACATAATGGTAAGTCTACAGATATAGAGTTGTCACTTCTTATCACAGTTAGTTGACCATCGATCGGGGACCGAGTCTAACCTGTGGTTTTGGGGTAAGGGGTTCATCTTTACCTCACTCAAATTCAATTTCATTTCACTGCATAAGAATATCAGAGAATATTTTTGCCACTTATTGTGAGCATGAATATGTTTAATAAATACGAACTCGAAGGGATAAATGAGGAGGTTGAAGTATTTTAAAAGATGTTATTGGAGGGTAAGGTTGCATGGTGTTCACATCAAAATTTCTACCTATTCTGAATCTCATTATGAAAATGTATGCTTGATTTAATGTTGACAAATCTTAAAATATCTTTAACAATTTGTAAAACAGAAATTATAAGTTTCTCTATAGTTAAAAACAAATCTAGTAACTTTATTTTTCATCTCTAATTTAAAATTCTTCGCTTCTAAGTTTTTGTAAGACTAAGGAATTATCGTTAAAAGATGTATGTGACTGTTTTCGAACTTTTATTGAGTATTTTCATACATTGACTCTATCACCTAAAAAATACATATATGCAAAATTATTCATGTTTTCACCTCTCAACTGCATAAAAATCCAAATCGGTTTTCATGAGAAAAAAATATGAGAGATTGCTTTATAGGCGGACTATTTCTATTAATATCATAACATCATTAAATTAGCATTAAAAATACTACAATTGAAATTTTGTATACTGCCTGCATATTGCACTGCGAAATTATATAAAATTTTCAAGTTGCTCAAATAAAGATGTTAATTTCAAGGATATTATAGGTGCATTGCCTAAAATAAAACAGGTCTTGTGATCTTTCTAAGATCCAGATGCGGCCAAGAAGACTTGCGGCTCGATGGATAAAGGTCTGAATACAAATAATTTGTATCCAATTTAGTGTTCATGTAAACTACTTATATACGCCAGTATTTAGTTGAAGTAAATGCAGAATTATTTATTACAGAAACGACTGCAATTTTCTTTCTCTGTTTTTTTTTTTTCCCAACATTGCTTTGGTACGCAGATCTTCTGTGCACAGAGAGTGGTAGTGATCGTGTGTGACTGTCGAATAATTGGCAAATTATCATATTCAAAGAGCGATAACGTGCGAGCTCGTATTTGGGAGTTGCTATGTTTGATTCCCATCGACTGTCCGTTAGGACCATGGGCTTTTCGAGATACGCCAATTCTGGGGTGGTTTCTCAGTTTCTATCATTTGCCCTTTGTGGTTCCTGTCGTGAGGTCGTGCTCCGAAATAATATTCCTGTGGACACTAGAGCTCTGCTTGGCAGAGTAGTCTTTGAGTTAGTAACTGTTAGAAATTTCTGCGCGTCATTGTGACTGGCACCAGGCACTATTTAGAAGTCAGTTTCCGGGGGGGGGGTCCGAAAAATCTACGTTGAATTATTTCTTTTATTAAATAATTAATCAGGGATATGTTTTTATCATGATAGTAACAAATAAAAACACATGTTATATAATATTCACATGACTTTCTCCACCCAAGCTTCTACAAATTGTTCTTAGAAAAGTTTGTTTTTGTCTTGTTTCTGTAGAAAGGTCTTGCACATTGCACATGTTTTGTTCTTATACCTGGGATAAAGTGATATAATCAGTAATCAGATTTAAAAAGCGAACCATTGATTGATGCATTTGAAGTATTAGTTCTTCTTGATTTTGTTGTTGTAATTTACGTCCTCCAACGTTGTCATTTTGGACAATGAATGGAATGGGTAAAATGATGCTCAAATGAGCCCAGGGTCCATAGAGCTTAGAGTCACCCGACATTCGTCTTTCAGAATAAGGAAAAACTCCGGTAAAAACCTTATCGAAGTAACTCACCCTGGCGAGATTCGAACTCGGGACCTCTTGAACGTAAGGCAGACATGCTACCACCACGCTACCGAGGCGGGCCGGTCTCCTTGAATGAAAAAGGGAAGAGGAACTTAGAAGTTAAAAATTACATAAGTATCTGGGAATTCTATTCAACAAATTATAATATATCGGAATTGGATATATTTGTAATGTATTATTGTAATTGACATTATTTGTGTATTTTTACGAGTTCTACAGCTGCTGTACAGTAACTTTTCTTTTATCTCTTAAATAACTTAATGTTTGCCTGACAGTGAATAGAGACGTTAAGATGAGTAGCTTGAATAAACTTTTTCGATTTATATTAAACTAAGTTTTATTTCAAATATTTATTAAAAGTTTGAAATGATAATTCATTTGGGGGGTGCGGACCCCTGGACCCTCCTTTAATACGTCCCTGGCTGGCACGTCCCATAGGTCCTGGTGTGGGGAGTTCCCTAAATTATAGCGAAATAAATGTATTTTCATTAATTCTAACTAAGCAGACTCATTAAGTGATGTTCATACAGTTTGAATAAAACTCTATGAAAATTTCAGTAACTGGAGTTAAAACCTTATTTAGGCTACTATTTCCCAAATATTCCCTTCCTCTTAACACTCCTTAGTTCGAAGCTCTAAATGACCGAGGGAAAATGACTTTTGCCAAGAACGTTAAAAGCATCTTTGGTGAATATAATTAATATATTCATGATATATATAAAAAGCGCCTTATTCAATAACTAAAAAAGGGGAGCATGATAAACTCAGCTATATTTTCGACTAAGGATATGGTGGAGCAGATTTTTCCTTTTTTACCCTCATGGTAGAAGACTTGTCTCACGTGGAGTCGCTCGAATAACACAGAAGGTAGATAGATACCCACTCAGAAATTTCAGAAACAATGTAGCTGCACATCAAAGAGAGCAGATGGAGGGAGATAGGGACGTAAAAAAGGGAGGACAAGAGGAAAGGAGATAAAGCAACATAATTATTCAACGAAAGGTTAGAAGCATATAGTTCATATTCACCCCTTTAATTGTGCCAGATAATTTTCACTAAGTTTACTTATACGAAATATGAATTAATTTTCATAAAAGTCGGTCCATTTTGATTAAAACCTCGCGTGATATTTTGGGATGATGAATAACATGTGCATCTGAAATTTTACAGAAGCAGACGTAAACCGTTTGTTGTGAATAGCTACTTATTGTTATTAACTGATAAAATAACGTGCCTTTGTGGGTTCGTAGTATTAATAGTCCAATTTGCAGAAAATAAAAATCGTTATTTATTTACGTAAGAATACACTGTTCAATTCTCACGTAACAACATTATGTCACATACACACAGTCTACAACGTTCTGGTCAGCTCTCAACACTCGTGTTACACAACTACTACTGTTTCAACTTGCTTAAATACCTCATTCGTAATTCGAGAGATTTCCAGAACAATAAAAAACCCGAAATAATTCAGATGTTACCAGAAAGTTCCATTTATCGCAGTTTGTTGGTTTCGGCAATTGTTTTATCTCAGCTATCTTTGTTGCTGGCTATTTGTTTACACTAGCTGCGCTATTGTTAACTGCATATGCAAGTCCATTATTACCGTGAAATAATAGCCGCCGTCTGTTTTCTATTTCTGCCGAAACTTTTATGCCTGTTGCCGCGACAGTAAGATGAGTAATAATTAGCGTTTGTCTAAAACTCTAAAATTGTTACCAAAACAGAAAACTGTAAGAGGTAGAGAAGTTAATGAGATAGTTACATATGAGATGCTTTTAATAGATTTATTTTCTTGTCGTTTTTAAAAGTGAAATTTTATTACTTTAATTGATATTGCATCAGTAATGAGGTGTTGGTATGTTGAACTTTCAACCATAAAATTTTTAAAGTACGATAGAATTAATATTTCATACCACCTGCGAAATCTGTAAGTATAAATTTTGCAACGAGTATGGGTGCGTTTTAAAGCAAAGATGAATAAAATCAAAGTTAAAATTCTGGTTATGAGTTATAAAGTATTCCTTTGGTTTAGTTCAAACTCCCTATGCGTTTTAATTTATTGATTCTTATTTTTTTTTTTTCAATTAACTTGTTTAGGTCATGGCAGACGGAGAAAACGAATTTGTTTAAGTGATGCTTAAGTAGATCCGGGAACCTTAGAGTAAGTTACCTGTATTTGTCTTCTCAGGATAAGGGAAAGCTCCGTCATAGGTCCCTTAACAAGTAACTCACCCTAATCGAGCTTTGAACTCACGACCTCTTGAGAATGAGTCAGAAGTGAACTATATAAAACATATGCGTGCTGCTGCATAGATTCCAACAATCGTTGATATTTCCATCCTCGCTGTCACTTAATTGCAACAGGCCCAGGCTCACAATGGTAGTGATTTTTTTTCTCTCTCTCTGAAGAATTCCAAATATGCTCATTTGAATTTAGATGGGGCGAGATGGGTGGCCAGGGCAAGAAGGTGAATTCATTGTCATGTTCCCACAAGGTTGATTAATCGTGAGCACTGGACCCAGATCATGCTCACAAACAATAATATCCATGCCGGTCTCCAACAGGCTGGCCTCACCTAACTGTAGGACTCACTTCTTTAGATCTACTTGGAATAAGTAGAGGAAATGTGGCATCCCTACCCAAAAATGCGATGTAGAATCTCACCGGAAATGCAGGTTTGAGAATACAAAAACAGAATGTGTGCAAAAGTTAGTGCATATGTGTGTGTGTGTGTGTGTGTGTGTGTGTGTGTGTGTGTGTGTGTGTGTGTGTGTGTGTGTGTGTGTGTGTGTGTGTGTGTGTTTCAAATGTATTTTAGTCAAACTATTCTAGAAAATGTTTATTTTCTAATTAATATTACATAAATTGAACCAAGCCAGATGGTTCTATGGTAAAGTCCGGAGATCCCGGTTTCTACCCCTGTGGACCGCCCAATTTGACATTGGATTTTAGTTTTCCCAGATCAATAGGGGAATCCTCATAAATTTTTCTCCACGGGGGATGCTTGGTTGATGGGTCGTTCATCGCTCTCTCTAAGCTTTGGGACGGGCCTTCGAGCAGAATAGTCAGTGCATCACTGAGGCCAGTGACTTACAGAGGCCGACATTAGTATTCGAACGTCAACATATTTATTACTTATATTATTTTAAAGCTACGCAGAGTAAGCATACGTAAATACAACTGGTGCAAAATAAACTCGAGTGTGCCACTAAACATATAAACTCATAAATAGCAACTGAAACTAATTTGCACTACAAGGAGAAATAAAACGGTTACTTTATATCTGGACATAAGTATTCGAACAGAGAACAACTAGTATTTAGCTATCATCCCCTTTATTTGAATTACTGCTGATAATCGTTTTCGCATTGTCTGTATGTATTGTTTATTGACTGCAGAGTCCATATTTCTCCACTCTGTTTGAAGAAGTTCTTTCAGATGGTCCTTGCTTCTGATGTGATGCTTCCTCACACGCTCCTCGAGTTCCTTCCAGATGTTCTCTATAGGGTTTAAATCTGGAGATTGGGGCAGTATCTTCAAAGTGTGAGGAGTGTTGTACACGATCCATTGCCGTACAATTTCCGCAGAATGCTTCGGATAATTGTTCTGTTGGAAGTAATAATCATGCCCTAATTCCAGCTTCTCTGCACTCTTTTTAAGATTGTTTTCAAGAATCCCCTTGTATTCAAATTTGTCCATGATCCCATCTATGAACACCAGTTCCCGAAAGACAGATGAAGTTATACAGCCCCATACCAACACACGTCTGCCACCATGTTTCACTGTAGCTACCATGTTCTTAGGTTCCCATTCTGTATTTGGCAGTCTCCACACTTAAAGACGTCCATCACTCTTGTATAAGCAGAATTTCCTCTCGTCCGACTAGAGAGCCATGTCCCAGAATTCTGTTGGTTTTACCACATACTGTTTAGCAAATTCTATACGCTTTTTCTTATTCACCTTATTAACATATGGTTTCTTCCTAGGAACGCAGCCATTGTACCCAGTACTATCTAAAACCCAATCAACTGTTATGATGTGAACCACAGTGCCAGAATATTGCTCAAGACATCCTCTAATTTCAGATGCAGTGACTCTCGGATTCTGCTTCACCCTTTTTATTATTTGCCTCCTGTCTCTGGTGGTGAGTTTAGAAGGAGCGCCATTTCTAGGTTTATTTACAACAGTATTTGTTTGAAGCGTTGAATTATGGAGAACACTGTTGTTTTGCTTCTGTTAATGGTATTGGCAACTTCAGAGAGAGATTTGTTTTGTTTGTACATATTTATCACGATATTCCTCTCTGTTGTCTCCTTACCTTTACGTCCCATATTACCTGTGAGTTCACAATTGGCTGAATAACTTTGAGCACACTGTTTCGAGACATAGCATAAACAGAACTGCTATGTGGTAGGGGCGTGTAAGGTATTTCCAACCACCTTTCTCCCTGTTCAAGTGGGTACGTTCGAATACTTATGTCCTCCAATAAGAGGGACATTAGAATAAATACAGTACATATTGTGTAATAAACACATGCAAAGTGATATTTTAAATATTGTTTTCGAGACACAAAAGGTTAATGTTTACATGTTTAATAATTCAGCGCTGCCAAATAAATATTACAGTATTTGTAGTACGTGCAATGTTACATGTTATATTATTCGAATACTTCAGACGGCCTCTGTATATTTCTGGTACTTCCTTTACTTCATCCCTTCCTCCTTCCACCGTTCGAGGTGGGACATAAGTTGTTAAAAGGCTGTGTATTTTTAAAATTTTTGTCTTTTCTTTTTTGATCTACATTCTTACAGGAGTGTTTACTGCCATCGATTATCGGAAGTCCATAGTGTCTAAAGACCACGCTCAGATTGCACAAAATTCCTAGCATTTCAGCAACTTACACTTCTCGCCGGAAACCGTAAAGAAATCAGAAGTTACATATTATAATAATCCAGTAGTTGTAGTTCCTCGTGATAATTTCTGAAACAGTTTCTTAATTATTCAGCCTCAAATAGTCGGTAACACGCTTCATATACTTCAGTTCAAATAGTCCATTTATTACGCAACTTAAGTTGTATTATCTATTTTGACACTAACTTATGCTTACCGTGATAACACCATATCATATTTCACTACTGGAGCAGCTGGCAAAAGATTATTCTAGGATCAAAATATTGGAGACGGACTCAAAAGGTCACGCAGGGATCATGATTAAAATCTATCTCTGTTGTACACATGTTAGTAATTTTAAATTTTGGGCTTCATATTGAGTTAATAATAAAAAATTACTTTTCAGACACATGAATTATGAAATTTATTATTAAACTATAATTGCATGCGCTATGGGACATTTCTTTATGGCTTGTTTTCCATCAATAAGCACCAGCCGCCACTGTGAAAGTGTCACCCGCTGCGGCATCACTTGAGAAACGCCAAAAAGGAACACACAATAAAAGGTTCTCTCCAGCAATGGCGGAAGTAAAGATACAAACGTTCTTGCAGGCACGGAACAAAAAAGCAGCGGGATATGACGTATGAGGGGGAGATATTGCGCTACCTGTACTCAGGACCACCTGCCAAGCATCTCAACTCAAAGTCTCAGCGGTAGTTCAGCGAGTTGAACTTTATCTATCCGATTCATGTGGGCAGGTGAGAGAGTTCAAACAGAAATGTACTCAATTTCCAAGACTACGAATGTCGTAACAAAACAATAACGTGTCCTAAATCTTCTACATGCATGATTCTACATTCATATGTTCAAGATAACGAAGGCTTTCTGCTGAATCAAATTTTCATTAAATAGAAGTCAAAATAACAGGAATCTGCTTTGTCAAATGGTCAGGATTGTGACTTCTCCTCTTAGAGTTAAAAGTATAGATGCCTTATCCTTTTCTTTATTCCCTCCCTCTTTCTTGCCATTTTCCTTCTGCAAATCTGCAAAAGTGCAACTTAGTCAAATATATTCATAATTGTTATATCTTTACATTATTACGTAGAGTAATTAGAGATTTTAGAGACACGTTTTGAAGTCCCCCTGAAAAAACAAAAAAGAATTTTTAAGAAAAAGGTCTCCGCCTGAACAGCGTAACTAACACAAACAAACAAACGAAGTCAGATAAATACCAAACAAGGCATTTAAATTAAGCATTTTCCAAAGCAATGATAAGAACATTTTCAACTAACCGCCTCTCCCCCATTGAGGTAAATTACCCCTTACGTGAAACATTATAAAGTGATTTTCTTGGAAATGATGCTAAAGATTTTGATTAAAATATATTTAGATGCTTTTATAACAAATGAAATGTGTATCTTGAACTTTCTGTGAAAATCCTTGTGACGCAGGGATGCAATTTATTTTTTTAATTTTATTTTAATTTACATCCTCCAACGTTTAGTCATTTTGGATGATGAAAGAATGGATGAAATAATGTTCAAATGAGCCCAGCGTCTATAGAGCTCAGAGTTCCCAAAATTCATCTTTCAGCGTAAGAGAAAAAAACAGAAAAATAAACTTATCCAGATAGCATCGAGATTCGAATTCGGGACCTCTTGAACATGAGGCAGACACGCTGCCACCTACGCAAAGCCCGCCTCGTTAGCGTGGTGGTAGCGTGTCTGCCTCACGTTCAAGAGGTCCCAAGTTCGAATCTCGGTCAGGGCGAGTTACTTGGATAAGGTTTTTTCCAGGGTTTTCCGTTATCCTTCAACACGAATGTCAGGTAACTCTAAGCTCTATGGACCCTGGACTCATTTGAGCATCATTTCATCCAAGTCATTCACCGTCCGATGTGACTTAACGTTGGAGGACGTAAATTATAAAAAAAAGAGAAAAGAAGCCTACGCAAACATTTGTGTTGATCTAATTTTCCCTCCACCAACGTGTGATGCTGGTGGTCGGACTTTACGGCGACAGTGCTAAGGGAATAATAGCTCTTGGAGATACACAAACCAAAGAAAAAACAGGGGGATGACTCCTTTATTAGCGCCACTGCTCTGAAATACAATTCATTCTCAATTAACCTCATTTCCTTTTCTACGAAGTCTTGGCCTGTACTTGGTTTCTATGATAGCCACTCCTCGCAGAGATACGAGGCTACAAAAGGATTAATACCTCCAGGTTGCGATCTCCTGACTTAGGGATTGATAGAAAATTCAATTAAGTGATATTTCTACAAAAACAAGAAAGAGTTTTTTTTTCTTTTCTTCGTAAGTTGACTTAAATGTTTCCTTCTCGCTAATACGGAAAATTCCATCGACCCTTAAGGTCATTCAAGTGTCCCCAGGGCTCCAAGGCGCACCAGTTAAAAACCACAAATCTAAAAGTTCAACATATCCGCGTTCAAGACAATATACTACTCAGGACAGATAGCTTTGCGGTACTCATATATATGCGCATTGTTAAATATCGTGAGACATACACCATTGGTTTTTCCATTCTGCAAATTAATGATGAATGAGTGAAAATGTGAAAAAGCTGCCACATATCAAAGTAATTATCAAAGACGGAAGTAGTTGCAGAAAGCGATAAGAGCACTTACATCTCCAACAGGAGTGTGCGCCTTATCTTAAGCTCTCGATATCGCAGTCACATGTTATAGTGTTTACGGTAACTCTTATTTATTATCGTTTTGCCCTCTGTGCTAGGAAAGTCATAAACTTCCTGGTACCTGGCCATTTAAGTGTTTTCTAAACGTCTACTAAGACAGCTTTTGGAAAATTAATGAATAAACGTCGTTTGCTGTGTTGTGTACCGTAGAATAACTTTACTGCGTGTACGGAAAATCTACCTTCAGGAGATACCGCTATGCAAAAATGAAAATAATGTCCATTTTTTATTAAATTTGTCAACTTTAATCTTAATTTTTTATGATTATTACTAAAATAAAGATGTAAACAGTTCCGATTAAATATTCTAATTAAAGTAATTTAATTATTTTAAATTTTAAAGGGATCTATGACTTATGAATATTTTAAAATTAGCTATACTGTTAATTATGATGTGGGAAGGGTTCCTATACTACAGGAATACATAAAAACCACGAAAAACAAGCTAAAAACTTAGAACTCTTTGAGCTACTCCTTAAAGAGTAAAATTAATGTTTAAAACAAAAGCAGTTGTATTTCATATTAATAACTCACGAGAATATATGTGTATATATAGTGACTTTGTGGGTTCGTGAAATTAAAAGTCCAATTGTACAAACTCAAAATGTTCTTTATTTCCACCTAATTACAGTTGGAACACTTGCCGATTACACAGAATTACGTAGTCACACAGTTACAATTCGTCAGTTCGTCTGTCACAGGTCCACTCTACACTCACAATTACGTACAACTCCTCTGATACACATACACCGTCTTCTAATCCGTTCATCAGCACGGCGCTCCTCACGGCTGCTCGCCAAGAACTCAACTGAACTGACTCGTCCACTGCAGCCGTATATAGGAAGATCGCTGTTTCTGGAAGCCTCGCGGTTCAGTGAATCATCCCGACAGTTCCAGACATCAGGGGCAGGGGAAGGAGATGGTTAGTGATGTTTTTCCAACCATCCCCTCGTTAGCGCTACAAGATAAATGGGTAGGCGTGGTCTGAATGCCTCCTGTCGCCCACCCTGCTGCTAGCTGGCCGTGCCTTCCAATAATTAGGTGACTATATATATATAGCTGTACTGAGACCAATAATAATGTATGGTTCATAAAGCTGGGTGTTGACAGAGAAGAACATTGGTTATTACGGTATGAAAGGAAGATTTTGAGAAATATATTTGGAGCGACAAGGGACTTGGACGGCTGGATAATGCGGACTAACTTGGAGTTACAGTACCTATTTGGACAACCAAATATAGTAGTGAAAACTGAACAAGGAAGAATAAGGTGGATTGGCCATATGCAGAAAATGCCGGAAACCAGTGTAGTTAAGAAGATATTCATAGCAAAGCTGGATGGCAGAAGAAGAGGAAGACCCAGAAAAAGATGGGTAGATGATGTAGAAGATGACCTGAGAAAGTTGTGGCTTAAAGGCTGGAGAAGGAAAGCAGAGAATCGAGTAGAATGGAAGAGTGTGGTTAGGGAGGCCAAGGGCCTACATGGCCTGTAGTGCCAACTATTATCATCATCATTATCATCATCATTATCATCATCATCAACTCACGAGAATATAAATAAGTTTAGAAAATCTATGTGTAATTTTTCAATAAATGCTATATTGATAACATAATTTTTGGACAATGGTGGCACAAATTAGTGTTAATAGCCTGCGTAAATACTCCAAAATTATTTGTATTATTATTATTTGTATTATATTTTGTATTAAGCCCCATTATTACTTCTGTAAATCACATCATCACTACTATTTCTCTGTCATCTTGGTCATCTGCCTCTTCATTGTGAAAGATATCAATTACTATAATTTTTATATGAATTATGTTTGCATTTCTGAAGTGGAATGCTGATTTTATTTTACTGTACGTCCTCCAACGTTAAGTCATGTGGGACGATGAATGAAAGGGGTGAAATGATGCCCAAATGAACCCAAAATCCATAGAGCTTAGAGTTACCCGACATTCGTCTTTAAAGACAAGGAAAGACCCTGGAAAATCTTTATCCTGATAATTCACCCTGACAGAGATTCGAACTCGGGACCTCTTGAACGTAAGGCAGATACGGTAGGGGGATGCAGTGGAATTTTGTTTCACCTAAAACAAGTTTCAACATTTTTGGTTGGCAACACTGGCCGTTTGTTTCTTGTTGACATTCTAGATTTAGATGTGCAAATATTGCAGACCGGTTTCTTATATTTATTCCCCTCCTGGAACCACTTAAAATACTCTAGGTGTCTTTTAGTTTGTTTATTTATTTGTTTATTTTCTTCGGCTTCAGTGCACGTGTATCATTGGTAAAGAATAAACGTCAGAATGCAGTATATACCTATCTATGCAGTTTTCTGAATATGGCTAAGATTTTGGCTTTTATTTATCCGGCGTTAAGTGCAACTAAGAATATTTCCGAAACAGAAGAGGAGAATAAGATTACTTTTACGTCTTAAGAGTTCATAAATATTGTCTAAAAATTGAGAGAATGAAAAAAAGTGAAATTTTAGATTATTTATATATTTTCTCTGCCAATTTCCTCATGTGGAGAAAATGGTTATTTTTGCAATAAAAGCATAAGAAAAGTAATAGGTATTAGTGATAAAAAGAAGTGCAAAATAGTTACATTCCTTCGCATACACCGACATTTCCGAAGTGTCTCCCAGGGGCATACTGCGGTAGGGGTCCGAGCCAAATCTTTCGACTGGGTGCCTCTGAGTGGTGACAGAGCTAATGCCAAACGCCCAAACAAGGTCCACATCCGTGTTTGATCCTTAATTTTCTGAAAGCGAAGCGAAGTAGAGCGAAGCCGACCAAAGTCAAGCGAAGCCAGAGTCAATCCAGAGCGAAGCCCGAGCCAAGCTAGAGAACGAAACTAGAGCGAAGTCAGAGTGGGACCGGAACGGGGCCGAAGCGGGGCCGGAACCAGCCAGAGCCAAGCCAGAGTCAACTCCGAGTCAAGCTAAAGAACGAAGCCAGAACGGGATCGGAGCGTGGCCGGAGCTTAGCCAGAGCCAAGCCAGAGCCAAGCTTGAGAACTAAGTTAGAGTGATGCCAGAGCGGGACCGGAGTGGGGCCGGAGTCCAGCTGGAACCAGCTGGAGCCAGCCAGAGTTAAGCCAGAGCCAAGACAGAGTGAATCCAAAGTAAAGCCAGAGTGAGGTCAGAGCGAAGCCGGTGCGAAGCCAGAGCCAAGCCAGAGCCAAGCCAGAGCCAAGCCAGAGAATGAAGCTAGAGTGAAGCCTGAGCGGGACCGGGGCGGGCCGAGCCCAGCTAGAGCCAGCTGGAGCCAGCCAGAGTTAAGCCAGAGCCAAGATAGAGTGAACCCAAAGTAAAGCCAGAGTGAGGTCAGAGCAAAGCCAGTGCGAAGCCAGAGCCAAGCCAGAGCCAAGCCAGAAAATGAAGCTAGAGTGAAGCAAGAGCGGGACCGGAGCCCAGCTGGAGCAAGCCAGAGCTAAGCCAGAGCCAAGACAGAGTGAATCCAGAGTGAAGCTAGAGTGAGGTAAGAGCGAAGCCAGTAGCAAAGCCAGAGAATGAAGCTAGATTGAAGCCAGAGCGAAGCTAGAGCGGAACCGGAGTGGTGGCCGGAGCCTGGGCAGAGTGAAGCCAGAGGCAATTTAGAGAACGAAGTTGGAGCGAAGCCAGAGAGGGACCGGAGCGGGGGCCAGAGCCCAGCCAGAGCGAAGTCAGAGCCAAGACAGAGAATGAAGCCAGAGCGAAGCCAGAGTCGGATCGGAGCAGTGGCCGGAGCATAGCCAGAGCCAAGCCAGAGTCAAGTCAGAGAATGAAGCCAGAGCGAAGCCAGAGTGGGACCGGAGCGGGGGCCAGAGCCCAGCCAGAGCGAAGTCAGAGCCAAGACAGAGAATGAAGCCAGAGCGAAGCCAGAGTGGGACCGGAGCGGGGGCCAGAGCCCAGCCAGAGCGAAGTCAGAGCCAAGAGAGAGAATGAAGCCAGAGCAAAGCCAGAGTCGGACCGGAGCAGTGGCCGGAGCATAGCCAGAGCCAAGCCAGAGTCAAGTCAGAGAATGAAGCCAGAGCGAAGCCAGAGTGGGACCGGAGCGGGGGCCAGAGCCCAGCCAGAGCGAAGTCAGAGCCAAGACAGAGAATGAAGCCAGAGCGAAGCCAGAGTCGGATCGGAGCAGTGGCCGGAGCCCAGCCAGAGCGAAGTCAGGGCCAAGACAGAGAATGAAGTCAGAGCGAAGCCAGAATGGGACCGGAGCAGTGGCCGGAGCTAAGCCAGAGCGAAGTCAGAGTCAAGACAGAGAATGAAGCCAGAGCGAAGCCAGAGTGGGACCGGAGCGGGGGCCAGAGCCAAGCCAGAGCGAAGTCAGAGCCAAGACAGAGAATGAAGCCAGAGCGAAGCCAGAGTCGGATCGGAGCAGTGGCCGGAGCCCAGCCAGAGCGAAGTCAGAGCCAAGCCAGAGAATGAAGCCAGAGCGAAGCCAGAGTGGGATCGGAATTGGGGCCGGAGCCAAGCCAGAGCGAAGTCAGAGCCAAGACAGAGAATGAAGCCAGAGCGAAGCCAGAGTCGGATCGGAGCAGTGGCCGGAGCCCAGCCAGAGCGAAGTCAGAGCCAAGACAGAGAATAAAGGCCGGGGCGAAGCCAGAGTGGGATCGGAACTGGGGCCGGAGCCAAGCCAGAGCGAAGTCAGAGCCAAGACAGAGAATGAAGCCAGAGCGAAGCCAGAGTCGGATCGGAGCAGTGGCCGGAGCCCAGCCAGAGCGAAGCCAGAGTCGGATCGGAGCAGTGGCCAGAGCCAAGCCAGAGCGAAGTCAGAGCCAAGACAGAGAATGAAGCCAGAGCGAAGCCAGAGTTGGATCGGAGCAGTGGCCGGAGCCCAGCCAGAGCGAAGTCAGAGCCAAAACAGAGAATGAAACCAGAGCGAAGCCAGAGTGGGACCGGAGCGGGGGCCAGAGCCCATTCAGAGCGAAGTCAGAGCCAAGACAGAGAATGAAGCCAGAGCGAAGCCAGAGTGGGTCCGGAGCGGGGGCCAGAGCCAAGCCACAGCGAAGTCAGAGCCTAGACAGAGAATGAAGCCAGAGCGAAGCCAGAGTGGGACCGGAGCGGGGGCCAGAGCCAAGCCAGAGCGAAGTCAGAGCCAAGACAGAGAATTAAGCCAGAGCGAAGCCAGAGTCGGATCGGAGCAGTGGCCGGAGCCCAGCCAGAGCAAAGTCAGAGCCAAGCCAGAGAATGAAGCCAGAGCGAAGCCAGAGTGTGATCGGAACTGGGGCCGGAGCCAAGCCAGAGCGAAGTCAGAGCCAAGACAGAGAAATAAGCCAGAGCGAAGCCAGAGTCGGATCGGAGCAGTGGCCGGAGCCCAGCCAGATCGAAGTCAGAGCCAAGACAGAGAATAAAGGCCGGGGCGAAGCCAGAGTGGGATCGGAACTGGGGCCGGAGCCAAGCCAGAGCGAAGTCAGAGCCAAGACAGAGAATGAAGCCAGAGCGAAGCCAGAGTCGGATCGGAGCAGTGGCCGGAGCCCAGCCAGAGCGAAGCCAGAGTCGGATCGGAGCAGTGGCCAGAGCCAAGCCAGAGCGAAGTCAGAGCCAAGACAGAGAATGAAGCCAGAGCGAAGCCAGAGTCGGATCGGAGCAGTGGCCGGAGCCCAGCCAGAGCGAAGTCAGAGCCAAAACAGAGAATGAAGCCAGAGCGAAGCCAGAGTGGGACCGGAGCGGGGGTCAGAGCCAAGCCAGAGCGAAGTCAGAGCCAAGACAGAGAATGAAGCCAGAGCGAAGCCAGAGTGGGACCGGAGCGGGGGCCAGAGCCAAGCCACAGCGAAGTCAGAGCCTAGACAGAGAATGAAGCCAGAGCGAAGCCAGAGTGGGACCGGAGCGGGGGCCAGAGCCAAGCCAGAGCGAAGTCAGAGCCAAGACAGAGAATGAAGCCAGAGCGAAGCCAGAGTCGGATCGGAGCAGTGGCCGGAGCCCAGCCAGAGCGAAGTCAGAGCCAAGCCAGAGAATGAAGTCAGAGCGAAGCCAGAGTGGGACCGGAGCAGTGGCCGGAGCCCAGCCAGAGCGAAGTCAGAGCCAAAACAGAGAATGAAGCCAGAGCGAAGCCAGAGTCGGATCTGAGCAGTGGCCGGAGCACAGCCAGAGCGAAGTCAGAGCCAAGACAGAGAATGAAGCCAGAGCGAAGCCAGAGTGGGACCGGAGCAGTGGCCGGAGCCAAGCCAGAGCGAAGTCAGAGCCAAGACAGAGAATGAGGCCAGAGCGAAGCCAGAATGGGACCGGAGCAGTGGCCGGAGCCCAGCCAGAGCGAAGGCAGAGCCAAGCCAGAGCGAAGTCAGAGCCAAGACAGAGAATGAAGCCAGAGCGAAGCCAGAGTGGGACCGGAGCAGTGGCCGGAGCCAAGCCAGAGCGAAGTCAGAGCCAAGACAGAGAATGAAGTCAGAGCGAAGCCAGAGTGGGACCGGAGCAGTGGCCGGAGCCCAGCCAGAGCGAAGTCAGAGCCAAGCCAGAGAATGAAGCCAGAGCGAAGCCAGAGTGGGACCGGAGCAGTGGCCGGAGCCCAGCCAGAGCGAAGTCAGAGCCAAGCCAGAGCGAAGTCAGAGTCAAGACAGAGAATGAAACCAGAGCGAAGCCAGAGTGGGACCGGAGCAGTGGCCGGAGCCCAGCCAGAGCGAAGGCAGAGCCAAGACAGAGAATGAAGTCAGAGCGAAGACAGAGTGGGACCGGAGCAGTGGCCGCAGCCCAGCCAGAGCGAAGTCAGAGCCAAGCCAGAGAATGAAACCAGAGCGAAGCCAGAGTGGGACCGGAGCAGTGGCCGGAGCCAAGCCAGAGCGAAGTCAGAGCCAAGCCAGAGAATGAAGCCAGAGCGAAGCCAGAGTGGGACCGGAGCAGTGGCCGGAGCCAAGCCAGAGCGAAGTCAGAGCCAAGACAGAGAATGAAACCAGAGCGAAGCCAGAGTGGGACGGGAGCAGTGGCCGGAGCCCAGCCAGAGCGAAGTCAGAGTCAAGACAGAGAATGAAACCAGAGCGAAGCCAGAGTGGGATCGGAGCAGTGGCCGGAGCCAAGCCAGAGCGAAGTCAGAGCCAAGCCAGAGAATGAAGCCAGAGCGAAGCCAGAGTGGGACCGGAGCAGTGGCCGGAGCCAAGCCAGAGCGAAGTCAGAGCCAAGACAGAGAATGAAACCAGAGCGAAGCCAGAGTGGGACCGGAGCGGGGGCCAGAGCCCATTCAGAGCGAAGTCAGAGCCAAGACAGAGAATGAAGCCAGAGCGAAGCCAGAGTGGGATCGGAGTTGGGGCCAGAGCCCAGCCAGAGCGAAGTCAGAGCCAAGACAGAGAATGAAGCCAGAGCGAAGCCAGAATGGGACCGGAGCAGTGGCCGGAGCCCAGCCAGAGCGAAGTCAGAGCCAAGACAGAGAATGAAACCAGAGCGAAGCCAGAGTCGGATCGGAGTTGGGGCCAGAGCCCAGCCAGAGCGAAGTCAGAGCCAAAACAGAGAATGAAGCCAGAGCGAAGCCAGAGTCGGATCGGAGTTGGGGCCGGAGCCCAGCCAGAGCGAAGTCAGAGCCAAAACAGAGAATGAAGCCAGAGCGAAGCCAGAGTGGGACCGGAGCGGGGGCCGGAGCCCAGCCAGAGCGAAGTTAGAGCCAAGCCAGAGAATGAAGCCAGAGCGAAGCCAGAATGGGACCGGAGCAGTGGCCGCAGCACAGCCAGAGCGAAGTCAGAGCCAAGACAGAGAATGAAGCCAGAGAGAAGCCAGAGTGGGACCGGAACTGGGGCCAGAGCCCAGCCAGAGCGAAGTCAGAGCCAAGACAGAGAATGAAGCCAGAGCGAAGCCAGAGTCGGATCGGAGTTGGGGCCAGAGCCCAGCCAGAGCGAAGTCAGAGCCAAGACAGAGAATGAAGCCAGAGCGAAGCCAGAGTCGGATCGGAGTTGGGGCCAGAGCCCAGCCAGAGCGAAGTCAGAGCCAAGACAGAGAATGAACCCAGAGCGAAGCCAGAGTCGGATCGGAGTTGGGGCCAGAGCCCAGCCAGAGCGAAGTCAGAGCCAATACAGAGAATGAAGCCAGAGCGAAGCCAGAGTCGGATCGGAGCAGTGGCCGGAGCATAGCCAGAGCGAAGTCAGAGCCAAGACAGAGAATGAAGCCAGAGCGAAGCCAGAGTCGGATCGGAGTTGGGGCCAGAGCCCAGCCAGAGCGAAGTCAGAGCCAATACAGAGAATGAAGCCAGAGCGAAGCCAGAGTCGGATCGGAGCAGTGGCCGGAGCATAGCCAGAGCGAAGTCAGAGCCAAGACAGAGAATGAAGCCAGAGCGAAGCCAGAGTCGGATCGGAGTTGGGGCCAGAGCCCAGCCAGAGCGAAGTCAGAGCCAAGACAGAGAATGAAGCCAGAGCGAAGCCAGAATGGGACCGGAGCAGTGGCCGGAGCCCAGCCAGAGTGAAGTCAGAGCCAAGACAGAGAATGAAGCCAGAGCGAAGCCAGAATGGGATCGGAGCAGTGGCCGGAGCACAGCCAGAGCGAAGTCAGAGCCAAGACAGAGAATGAAGCCAGAGCGAGGCCAGAGTCGGATCGGAGTTGGGGCCAGAGCCCAGCCAGAGCGAAGTCAGAGCCAAGCCAGAGAATGAAGCCAGAGCGAAGCCAGAGTCGGATCGGAGTTGGGGCCAGAGCCCAGCCAGAGCGAAGTCAGAGCCAAGACAGAGAATGAAGCCAGAGCGAAGCCAGAATGGGACCGGAGCAATGGCCGGAGCCCAGCCAGAGCGAAGTCAGAGCCAAGACAGAGAATGAAGCCAGAGCGAAGCCAGAATGGGATCGGAGCAGTGGCCGGAGCACAGCCAGAACGAAGTCAGAGCCAAGACAGAGAATGAAGCCAGAGCGAAGCCAGAGTGGGATCGGAGCAGTGGCCGGAGCCCAGCCAGAGCGAAGGCAGAGCCAAGACAGAGAATGAAGCCAGAGCGAAGCCAGAGTGGGATCGGAGTTGGGGCCAGAGCCCAGCCAGAGCGAAGTCAGAGCCAAGACAGAGAATGAAGCCAGAGCGAAGCCAGAATGGGACCGGAGCAGTGGCCGGAGCCCAGCCAGAGCGAAGTCAGAGCCAAGACAGAGAATGAAACCAGAGCGAAGCCAGAGTCGGATCGGAGTTGGGGCCAGAGCCCAGCCAGATCGAAGTCAGAGCCAAGACAGAGAATGAAGCCAAAGCGAAGCCAGAATGGGACCGGAGCAGTGGCCGGAGCCCAGCCAGAGCGAAGTCAGAGCCAATACAGAGAATGAAGCCAGAGCGAAGCCAGAGTCGGATCGGAGTTGGGGCCAGAGCCCAGCCAGAGCGAAGTCAGAGCCAAGACAGAGAATGAAGCCAGAGCGAAGCCAGAATGGGACCGGAGCAGTGGCCGGAGCCCAGCCAGAGCGAAGTCAGAGCCAATACAGAGAATGAAGCCAGAGCGAAGCCAGAGTCGGATCGGAGTTGGGGCCAGAGCCCAGCCAGAGCGAAGTCAGAGCCAAGACAGAGAATGAAGCCAGAGCAAAGCCAGAATGGGACCGGAGCAGTGGCCGGAGCCCAGCCAGAGCGAAGTCAGAGCCAAGACAGAGAATGAAGCCAGAGCGAAGCCAGAATGGGACCGGAGCAGTGGCCGGAGCCCAGCCAGAGCGAAGTCAGAGCCAAGCCAGAGAATGAAGCCAGAGCGAAGCCAGAGTGGGATCGGAACTGGGGCCGGAGCCCAGCCAGAGCGAAGTCAGAGCCAAAACAGAGAATGAAGCCAGAGCGAAGCCAGAGTCGGATCGGTGTTGGGGCCGGAGCCCAGCCAGAGCGAAGTCAGAGCCAAGCCAGAGAATGAAGCCAGAGCGAAGCCAGAGTCGGATCGGAGTTGGGGCCAGAGCCCAGCCAGAGCGAAGTCAGAGCCAAGCCAGAGAATGAAGCCAGAGCGAAGCCAGAGTCGGATCGGAACTGGGGCCGGAGCCCAGCCAGAGCGAACTCAGAGCCAAAACAGAGAATGAAGCCAGAGCGAAGCCAGAGTCGGATCGGTGTTGGGGCCAGAGCCCAGCCAGAGCGAAGTCAGAGCCAAGCCAGAGAATGAAGCCAGAGCGAAGCCAGAGTCGGATCGGAACTGGGGCCGGAGCCCAGCCAGAGCGAAGTCAGAGCCAAAACAGAGAATGAAGCCAGAGCGAAGCCAGAGTCGGATCGGTGTTGGGGCCAGAGCCCAGCCAGAGCGAAGTCAGAGCCAAGCCAGAGAATGGAGCCAGAGCGAAGCCAGAGTCGGATCGGTGTTGGGGCCAGAGCCCAGCCAGAGCGAAGTCAGAGCCAAGCCAGAGAATGAAGCCAGAGCGAAGCCAGAGTCGGATCGGAGTTGGGGCCAGAGCCCAGCCAGAGCGAAGTCAGAGCCAATACAGAGAATGAAGCCAGAGCGAAGCCAGAGTCGGATCGGAGTTGGGGCCAGAGCCCAGCCAGAGCGAAGTCAGAGCCAAGCCAGAGAATGAAGCCAGAGCGAAGCCAGAGTCGGATCGGTGTTGGGGCCAGAGCCCAGCCAGAGCGAAGTCAGAGCCAAGCCAGAGAATGGAGCCAGAGCGAAGCCAGAGTCGGATCGGAACTGGGGCCGGAGCCCAGCCAGAGCGAAGTCAGAGCCAAAACAGAGAATGAAGCCTGAGCGAAGCCAGAGTCGGATCGGAGTTGGGGCCAGAGCCCAGCCAGAGCGAAGTCAGAGCCAAGCCAGAGAATGAAGCCAGAGCGAAGCCAGAGTCGGATCGGAGTTGGGGCCAGAGCCCAGCCAGAGCGAAGTCAGAGCCAAGCCAGAGAATGAAGCCAGAGCGAAGCCAGAGTCGGATCGGAACTGGGGCCGGAGCCCAGCCAGAGCGAAGTCAGAGCCAAAACAGAGAATGAAGCCAGAGCGAAGCCAGAGTCGGATCGGTGTTGGGGCCAGAGCCCAGCCAGAGCGAAGTCAGAGCCAAGCCAGAGAATGAAGCCAGAGCGAAGCCAGAGTCGGATCGGAACTGGGGCCGGTGCCCAGCCAGAGCGAAGTCAGAGCCAAAACAGAGAATGAAGCCAGAGCGAAGCCAGAGTCGGATCGGAGTTGGGGCTAGAGCCCAGCCAGAGCGAAGTCAGAGCCAAGCCAGAGAATGAAGCCAGAGAGAAGCCAGAGTGGGACCGGAACTGGGGCCGGAGCCCAGCCAGAGCGAAGTCAGAGCCAAAACAGAGAATGAAGCCAGAGCGAAGCCAGAGTCGGATCGGTGTTGGGGCCGGAGCCCAGCCAGAGCGAAGTCAGAGCCAAAACAGAGAATGAAGCCAGAGCGAAGCCAGAGTCGGATCGGAGTTGGGGCCGGAGCCCAGCCAGAGCGAAGTCAGAGCCAAGCCAGAGCGAAGTCAGAGCCAAAACAGAGAATGAAGCCAGAATAATAATAATAATAATAATAATAATAATAATAATAATAATAATAATAATAATAATAATAATAATAATAATAATAATAATAATAATAATAATAATAATAATAATAATAATAATAATAATAATAATAATAATAATAATAATAATAATAATAATAATAATAATAATAATAATAATAATAATAATAATAATAATAATAATAATAATAATAATAATAATAATAATAATAATAATAATAATAATAATAATAATAATAATAATAATAATAATAATAATAATAATAATAATAATAATAATAATAATAATAATAATAATAATAATAATAATAATAATAATAATAATAATAATAATAATAATAATAATAATAATAATAATAATAATTATTTCCGAGGGGTATCATGAGAGTTTATCTAAACAAATCCTTCGGCTACTTTTTGCGGCTTATGATCCTCAATCCCCTGGCTACACTTTGAGAGTTAGCTGCCACAGCATCTTTAAGCTGGGAAATCACATTAGCCTAAACGGGAAGCAAATATTAACATTTGTCCACACAAAGTTCATTGTAGAGCCGTTAACCTCATAACCTGAAATAACTAGGTGACGAATTAATGAGGGCTCCTTCCTAAACGACATTTTACTTTCATTCGCTCCCTAATCGTGACTTCATCCCACCTGTTACCATTGTTTCTATTTCACTTCCGTTTCATTTGTAAACAAATGCTACTTTTAAACCCTTTTCTGTCTTTTGGTAATTGCCAATCACCAAGCACAGTAGTTGCCCGCCTTGGTAGCGTGCGGGTAGCGTGTCTGCTTCATGTTCAAGAGGTCCCGAGTTCGAATCTCGGTCAGGGTGAGTTACCTGGATAAGGTTTTTATCAGGGTTTTCCCTTATCCTGAAAGACGAATGTCGGCTAACTCTAAGCTCTATGGACCCTGGGCTCACTTGAACATCATTTCACCCATTCCATTCAACGTCCGATATGACTTAACGTTGGAGGAGGTAAATTAAAAAAAAAACAAGCACAGTAAGCGGATTTAATCCTAAAATGCTGGTATGATACACCCCTTTGTAGCAAAGCTACCTCGTTCTCTCTCTTTTTAATTGACAAAACTGTATGGTTTAAGTTCTGATGTACGAATATCAATCATTTTATAGTTTATATGATGACAAGAATGAGATTTTGTTAAAGCAATAGTTTTAAATCCCATTGAGTTCTCGAGATAGATTAATTGTTTTTTGCCAAAACATCCCAATACCCGCTAAATTGACAACTGCAGCTAGCGGGAATCGAATTATCTCTTACATACTAGTCAATAGCAAATCACTAAATGTCACTAAATGTCAGGAGAAATGAATTGTCACACCCTTCATAATTAAGCAAAATCTCTTCCCTGTCTTGCTGTAGTGTTTCATGGAAGAGTATTCTTGTTCAAGAACAAATGAGTGTTCCTTGAGGACTTAATGCCAATGTTTGATTCTTAAACCTGTAAATATGTAAAAAGGAGTAGCACTTTCCCACCGAAAATGTAGGTAGTTACATTATTCATTAAATTCACTGTATATGACTCCTAAATTTGAATGCGAGCTTACAGTCAACACCCCAAATATTCAACTTTCTAGAAATACTAAAAGCATTTTAGGCAAGTACTTACGTAAAGGTTCGAAATACCCTAAGGTTACATAAAGGAATACATCTCATCTTTCTGGGGAAAGAAGCACTTTTACACGCAGTCTTATAGCAGTTGAAAGGTCTTGAATAACCACAAGACCTGGTATTTTATGTTTGCTCACAGGTTTACCAGATTCATTATATTATATCCCATGTGCATAAGAGTATTCTTGCCCTCTCTACATACAACTAAAGCAGCATATACTCTTCGCCACTAAACGGTGTGTGTTAATTGTATACTCAAAAAATAAAATTACGATTACAATAAATGCCAAAAATCTTATAAAGTTCAGTATTTTGAAAGACGCAGCACGGAGGTTCTCAAGAAAATTTTGCATCCCAAACTACCTTTTACATTATTGTGTTTTTTGTTTTCTCAAAAATATCTAACGATTTTGATTAATATAGTTAAGGAATTTAGTGACAATAAATCAATAAATTAAATTATCTGGAAATAGAGACAGATTTTATTGAGAAGCAATTGCTTTATAATTTCCTATAGCGGAGAAATATAGAAAGAACTCTAACACATGATTTGTTTCAAATAAACTGTTTTGAAACTCAGGTATTTGTGGGTATTGATTTGATTTTTTCATATTTTTGTTACTCTTTTAAAGTACTGTAGCTAGTCACTTGTTCTTCACCACGTCATTAATAGACCAGGGAATTTCAATGCTAGTATTATTAGCGGTGCTTTCAAATTCTGACGTTTTGATTCGGTTTTCCTAACCTCCTTGTACACACTTATGACGATTTCTTTAACTATTTGCAAACACTTAACTCGAATGTCATGAAGTATCTAGATAAAAAAGAATAAGCATTAGAAATAATTTGTAGAAATAATATACACATAAACAACAATGAGTAGCAAAAGTCATATGAGTGCAATTAAATACATTTTTTCTTCAAATCCTTCGGGTCAGTGTGTATATTTCTTTAAAATCTGCACATGGAATTTTTATGGAATGCGATACTTACTCGCTTACTGTGGGTACGCGGTAAGGAAAATAAAAAAAAAAAAAAAAAAAAAGGAAGGAGGGAAAGAAAGAAAAAGAGGAAAGACTAAATATTCTTACAGAACATTATTTTTGACGGAGCTCACCTCTGTGGTATAACGGTATCACGTCGGAACCACACTCAGTTTTTTTTTGTTTTTTTTTTGGGGGGGGGGTTATAATTTACGTCCTCCGGCATTTAGTCTTATCGGACGATGAATGAAATGGGTTAAATGATGCTCAATGCGTCCGGGGTCCATGGAGCTCTAAGTTATCCCACATGCATCGTTCAAGATAAGGGAAAACACCGGAAAAAACATTATCTGGGTAACTCACCCTGACCGAAATTCGAACTCGGGACCTCTTGAACGTGAGGCAGACATGCTACCATCTACGCTACCGAGACGGGCACCACCACACTCAGTAGTTCCGAGTTTGAATCTCAGAGCGAATTGCTTTGATAGGGTTTTTTCTGACATTTTCCCTTTTTCTAAGAAGACGAGTGTCAGGTATATCTTTGCTCTATGGACCACGGACTCATTTGACCTTCATATCACATATTTCATTCATTCAACGTAAGTTAGGACCTAACTTTCTTTGCTGAGAGTTAAGTTAATTGGTAGGTTTAGGTTTTTGTGATTCGTAAATATTTGTAATTATTTACCTCTTCCCAAGGAAAATAGGAGGGCATTTGCTTTGAAACTAAAGATGTCTAGTTTTATGACTACTTCTAAGTTTTGGAAGATTATATGCTAGACATTTAAGTAGTATAATCGATACTTAATTTTGACAGTATGTAGAGAAAAGAAATCATGCTTTTTAAACAATTTTATGGAAAACTATCTGCACAGAAAAGGATCCAGTTGCTGTTTTATCTTTCTGATCTTTAAAATGCCAAAACCCGAAGTTTAAATGGACGCAAATAGGCGTGTGCCAGTAGCGCATACAGTTTCAATTACTTTTTAATGTCAGCTATTTTAAAATGCTCTCTATTATCTATTTTATTCAATTTCTCTTATATGCATTTTAATATGAGTTCTTTGAAAATATCTGTAAATAAGATATAATCCAGTTTTCCCCATGATATTGTAGTAACTCTAGTTGTATGGGTTCTGTTTCTACATGGAAGGACAGAGCTGCTCGTTCAAGGCGGAATTGTAAAGTACAACTGTATATTACCGAGTCCTATACAATTATTCCAAATGATTTATTTCAATCATAGTCTCCAGTCACCTGGACTGGTCACTTTATCAAGCCCAGATATCTCAAGAGTTGTGATACGTCTGGAATGCCATGGAAAGAAAATTTCGCATACGCTGGTGATCCCCACATCTGTCGGATCCACTTGGATACTATTTCTTATTGGCGCTAACTAGCTACCAGTGTTCTAGTAGAACTAATTCGCAGCCTGTTCGATGATGCTTTCTGAGATGTCACTCAATTGTCTCACTGAAGTTTGTCTCGTATGAACGTTACAATAGCAATTTCGATTTTGGATTTAGGGTTTTAATAATTTGACACATTTTATTTTTAGAAAACTGAAAATATTGCACGTTTTATTATTTATTTTTGCAAAGAGGATAAATCTTACGAAGAATTTAATCTAAGATCCTCCTCCTTCCACATGATATAGACCTATCGACCTGTTACGTCCTCAAACATATTGCTTCTTTGATAGAGTCAACATGAAAAATTCAATGCCATGGCCGGGATTTGAACCACGGATGTCCTGGTTTCCGTCCAGTCGCTGTAACCCATTGAGCTACCATGGCCAACGTGCCGTCCTGACAATAAATTCTCCATTTGATTCGTATATTTCCCCAGTAAACCACTAGGGGCTCTCGCATCCGAGATACACCGTTTGTGGCGACTTACTATCGTAATTACTGGAGTTCCAGGCTTTATCATTTAACTTTTATTATTTTAGTTAATTGATGGAAATTAATCATTTCTTCATGCTAGCCGAATATAGGCTAAGGTCTTTGATAGAGTCAACATGAGAAATTCAATTCCATGGCTGGGATTTGAACGACGGATCTCCTGGTTTCCGTCCAGTCGCTGTAACCCATTGAGCTACCATGGCCAACGTGCCGTCCTGAAATTAAATTCTCCATTTGACTCACATTTCCCCGGTAGACCACTAGGGGCTCTCGCATCCGAGATGCACCGTTTGTGGCGACTTACTATCGTAAGTACCCGAGTCCCAGGCTTCATCATTTAACTCTTATTATTTTAGTTAATTGATGGAAATTAATCATTTCTACATACTAGCCGAATATAGGCTAAGGTCTTTGATAGATTGAGCCAACATGAAAATTTCAATGCCATGGCCAGGATTTCAACCACGGATCTCCTCTTGTCCGTCCAGTCGCTCTAATCCATTGAGCTACCATGGCCAACGTGTCTTCCAGTGAAGTATGTGCAAGTATGTGCGTTGTTTGATTTTAAAGAATTATATTCAAGAAATAGTGTTAAGAATTGAAACATTTTAAGATGTTCTGTTCTTGAAAATTTTTTTCTTAGAAATTTATTTTCATGAGCCATAAATTATTTTCTGTCATAAACAAATCAGTGACAGAATTTTCATTTAGTACCTTAAACATGTTGGAGGCTAATTTTCAATATTTATGATCGACAACTGCGAGATATTGCGGGTACGCTAAGAAGCGCAGTTACAGGAACGTTCAAATCCTGATCGGACTTAATGGAGTAAAAGGTTTTTGGTTAATTTCGTGTGTTGGTGAGTGTTCCTGTGATACAATATGCGGTTTGCTGCAGTCCCTAATGAAGCAGCACTGCACAGCAATTAACCCATGCGGTGATACCGCTAAGATCACGTACATTAAACACATGATGCGCGATAAATCATTACAGCACGACTTTAGTGGTGCCTGGCCCTAAGGTTCAATATCCTATGCCACAAGGGTCCCTTCCATCTGACCACACAAAGGCCACGGCTTTCAGGCATTACGCATCCCCCTTTAAACACAAATTGCCCTTTGGCTGGCCACGGTATACTCAAAGATTTCTAACTAAGATGGTTTGTACAGGCAGTCAGGCATTTCCGCACTTACGGCCGTTATTGCCCCTAATTCAGTAAGCCTAGGAATGTAATTTGCACGACAGCAGTCGCGTTATTTATCACTGGTCATAGAAACCTACTTATTTCTGAGAGTAATTGATAGGTAAATGTGAATGGGTCATGTGAACTACGACTTTCTCTAGCTACTATGGTTTACTTGTACAAACTTATTGAATGGCTCTTAGTTTTATTAGTTGAAGTTTTCCCTTTTCGACAATAATCCTCTGATCGGTATGTTCTGATATCAATTCAGTCTAATTTCTTACTTGTACACTTTTGAGATTTATGACTAGGGCCCGGATTTTGATGGAAAGTCTTTTTTTTTTCTGAGTAGTCATAGACGATGCTTATTGGAAATTAAGTGCATTCTGGAACAAATATGTTAGATATATATGGTTTTTATAGGCCATCAAAATGCATTTTTCCCACACTTTATAATAAAGTAATTTAACATTTAAATGCATTTTCTGGTATTTTCTTTCTTTTACACGAATTTATAGGGCATTTTAATCTGTAGCCCGCATTCGGGAGGCCCAGGTTCGATTCCCGTGGCGGACCTAACCCTGACTCCGTCCCATGGGCTTTTTGGGGGATTTTAAAATAATCTATGACTAAAATTTCATTTATATATTTTATAAGAACCAGTGACTTTGTAAGTGTGGTAAACATGTAATTAACACAGGTCAGCGTCCTAATAGTGCTGGTGAATTTATGAAGCATCAATTCGAGGAATCGCTGATTACATCATGCAATACGTGTGGATTACATCCACAGAAAAACATTTGCGAGATCTTCAAAATGTGAAAAAAGACAAGCGTCTCAGTTATGTTAAAAGAAACGGCTTCGACGTCAAGTAACAAGTCATCTTCCTTTTATAAAGAATTATGTGAAATGTTTGTTAGTGCAGATATTCCGCTAGGAAAATTAATTCCAAATTACGAGATTTTCTGGTCATACAATTCCAAATGAATCAACTTTGCGTAAAATTTACCTACAAAAATGTTATGAAGACATGTTAAACCGAATACGTGAATGTATGAATGAGGATATATATCAATTGATGAGACAGCCGATTCAGAGGGGCGTTATGTGGCCAATGGTACACTAGAAGCTACTAGTGCCGGTCAAATGTTTCTTCTAACCTTAGAGGTTATGGAAGCTGTTAACGACTGTCAGATATGCAAACTCTTTCGATAAATCCAAGTGTTTATTGTGGCCTAGTGGAATACAGCATGTCAACGTGCTCCCCTTCCTAACAGACGCGGCGCTTTACATGATAAAGGCGGCAAAATCTATCCAAATATTTTACAGTAAGATGGTGCATGTTACGTGTTTGGCCCATGCCTTTTCATCGAACTGCGGATAACGTTAGACTAACATTTCCTGAAGTGGATACACCAATTTCCACAGCAAAGAAAATATTTTCGAAAGCGCCAACCCGAACTATGTATTTCAAAGATAAAGCCCCTAATATAGCTTTGCCAACGGCACCAATTTTAACACGCTGAGTTACATGGTTAACTGCATGTATATACCACTGTGACAATTTTCAAATAGTGAGAGAAGTGGTGAATAGCTTAGATAGGGTAGGTTCTAAGGTAATTGAGAGCTCACAGTATGTTTTCTGATACTCAAATATAAGGTAAATTAGCTTTCATTAAATCAAATTTTACATTTTTGACGGATACCATAACCCGAAGAAAGTGGCATGACATTGGATAAGTCTGTTGAGTTAGTGAGAATTGCGAGAGAGAGGATACAAAATGTAAAAGATGAGATTGGGGACAAAATTAAACGGAAACTAAAATTTGTGTTGGAAAAAAATAAAGGATACCAAACAGTTTGTCAGATTGCCAATATATAGCAGAATAAAACTTCAGAACTGATATTTTGAACAGGATTTAGCAAGCAGTGACATATTGTTTTTTTTTTTTTTTTTTTTTTTTTTTTCATTTAAGCACCTATAACATCTGTGGAAGTGGAGAGAAGTTTTAGCTGACAACCACCGTTCCTTTCCTTTTGATAACTTGAAGATGACCAAGCTAAGTAAGGTATGTTTTGGCGAATGGGTACAGTAACTTATTGTTTCATATTTTATAAAATTTAAAATGACCTGATCAATTTTTAATTTATTATTTAGTAGCAATAATTACATTATTTACTAACAAAGTTAATTTTAAAATGTGGCTGTTCGAATCATATATTCATAATTTGTTTGTGACAGTTATTAATTTATTATTATGAAAGAAATTGTTAATCTTTAGGTCATTTTTTACATTGTATGTGCATTTTTTAATACTTTAAGGACATTTTATAGCTCATTTTAGAGAATTTTTAGGTCAACAACTTCCGTGCCCTATTTATGACTATATCATTTTTCAGTCTATTTTTCTCTTGTTCTAGATTATAGAGATTTCTATTTATACACTATTTTAGTAGTTCTCTTATCTATATCCTAAATGTACGCCCGAAATTTTTTAGTCTCTGTGTACTTTTATAACATTCGTGATTTTTTTTTTTTTTTTTTTTAAATTTGTCACATATGTGTTTATTTCTCTGGATTCTAATCTTCTTGCTTGCCGTTAACTGGTCCATAAATTCTTCTCAGGTCTAAAATAATCTTCCCTGATGCTTTTAGAAGCGAATAACGATATTTATTTTGTTGTTCCATAGTTTTAAAAGTCCTAAATAGACTCAGTTTGAAAAGGCTGCACAGTGTGCCACGCCCCCTATTAGCCATTTGTAACTGTGTTCTCTCCTTGTTTGTAACCTTATTGAAGCTATATTCCAGAGCACACCCTTATTAGGAAAGTAAATACTTCTTTTTTTCTATTAATATTAATCTGTGCATCTGATATTAATTCTTCCATGTTTATTTAGTACGAGTATGTTTTGAATTACTAGTGCTGATTTCAAAATGGTAAGAAGCAATAATTTTGGTGTAAGCAATCAGCGTGGGAACCAGTATAAACAGTTTAAGTAATCCCGATTACATAATAAAAGAGTTACAACTCCTAAAATGGAGAAAGTGTAGTAACACATGACAATATATTGACTTCGTCAAACCCAACCTCAAACATTGGCGATGAATGTGAAGTGAAAGTTGGTTCTTCAAGGGAAAATATTGGTTTCTTCACTGTGTAATGGCAGTGAAGACAATTTAACTAAAGTAAATAATGATATTATATCAACAAGTTTTCAGTTAGTAGATATAGAAACTTTGTACAGTGTAAATTTTGTGAAAATGAAAATAGTTGTCATATCAGCGGACACCAGAAACGAAATGTATTATTAGCCTCATTATCAATAAGTTGCCAAAAAGAATATACATTTGAAATATCCAGAACTATAGAAAGTGATGCAGCAGTAAATGTAAGTTTTGCTTATGGTTTGAGAAGCATTGGCAAGGGAATTGCGGCACGTAAGACCTTGGCTGCTATTCTCAATTTACCAGCCTCCCCCCGCCAAATTTAACAAAATAATTAATAATGTACCTAGAGCAAGTGACCATGGTATCTAGGAAGAAGAGAAGGAGTGAAAAATGAAAGACGAAGAATGCTGATGAAAAAGGTGGAGAATATGAATCTACGGAAACTCTGAGGTGTGGTTCCAACATAGCAAAACTTTAATGCTGCTTTCCTCTGATCTATTTTTTTATACTTCGGATGCATTCATCTGTAAAACTACTGCAGCTACAAGTCTACATTTTTCTGAAATTAAAGCAACATCTAAACTGTTATTAAATGTGTTTGAAGAAAGATATATGAACATTTAAACTAAAGAGAGAACTTAAATATATTGTGACTTTGTGTGTTCGTAGAATTAAAAATCCAATTGCACAAACTCAAAATGTTCTTTATTTTTACCAAATTACAGTTGGAGCACTTGCCGATTACATAGAATTACATAGCGCACACAATTACAATCCACCAGTTCGTTTGTCACAGGTCCACTCCACACTCACTATTAAGCAACACTCTCAATTACGTACAACTCTCTCCAGAGCTGACTAAAAACTCCTCTGATACACGTACGTAGTCTTCCAGTCCGTTCGCTAGCACTGCGCTCTTCACGGCTGCTCGCCAAGAACTGACTGACTCGCCCACTGCAGCCCTTATATAGGAAGATCGCTGTTTCTGGAAGCTTCGCGCCTCGGAACATCATCCCGATTGTTCCAGACGTCAGGGGGAGGGGAAAGAGACCGTATACTGGCTAGTGATGCTTTTCCAACCAGCCCTTCAGTGAACAACACGAGATAAATGGGTAGACGTGAGCTCAATGCCTCCTGTCGCCCACCCAGCTGCCAGTCGGTCGTGCCTTCCGATAATTGCGTGACAACATTTAGAAATAAATTCAAGGCATTTATTTTAAAAATCACATATCCTTTGTTTAAACCCCCCCCCCCCAAAAAAAAGATCTATTATCTTTAATGAATTGTGAAAGTGTTGTAAAATAACAAGTAAATTTTTAAATTGATACGTTCTGTGGTTCTTGAGCTAAGCGCACCAGAAAACTTTCATTTTAACATTTGGTGAGATAAGCTTTTCCCGCTCTCCTTAAGATTTGATTGGAATGGACTGTATGGACTAGTCTTATGTAACTCTGCCCCCAAGTGAGGCACCCCAGGAGGGAGGATAAGGTGAGATGAGACAGAGGGTGGAGGATCTCAAGGAGTCAGCACAAGGCAGAGGGCGGGGTCTCTACACTTTTCTAGATAGAAACTTCCCGGCGGTCCAGGACAATCACCATCCCATCTACCGTGGCTCCGAAACAGTCATGAGGCCGGTTCGGAGACCGGAGCCCCCCCCCAGAGCAGGGAACCACAGGCACAACCGGCATCCCGCCAGTCGCGTTCTTGAATGGGCCAACCAGGCCGGATTGGAGGATATCATCCCGCCATGCACCGCCGAGACTCCCGCCGATACTTCTACACTGAAATCGACCACCAGATGAGAGATGGTGTGAAATGATAATGAAAATGAAATGGAGGGACAGGAAATTCGGGCGGTGTAATTAACCTACCCAGCATTCGCCTGGCGACCCGGGAAAATTCCGGAAAATCCCATGGGACAGGTAGGTCGGCCACGGGAATCGAACCCGGGCCTCCCGAATGCGGAGCACAGACGAAACCACCCGAGCCATCTCGCTCGGTTTTCTTCAAGACATTATAAAGGTACTTTACTTTTAACTGCCTCCTACCTCAAAAGTATTATAAGATATCTCATTCATGAACTAATTTGAGTTTCGAAAGTATCATTTTTGCATGCCATTTACTTGTATTCAACATAATAGGTATTGTAAAGTTTAGATATTTCACTTAACTGAATTTTCAGGTATATACTTATTTCTTTTTGGGTCAGTGCTGCATGGTAATCAGGTGTTTAAAATCATCTTATGAGATATATGAGGATGATTTTTGAGTTTTAATATAAGATATTCATCAACATAACCTTTAATATTTTCCCGATTAAGTCTTTACTTCTATAATTATTTCTAAAACAGTATAAAGATAATGATAATTTCGGCAAAACGCCTGCGCTACGTTTCTTCAACAAAATGCAACCGTTGAAAACGCCATTTAGACATTTCGGAAGTCCAGATAATCTCACCTATCTAAAGTGTGAGATATTAATGAAGTGCTGTTTGTATTGGTAAGATGATAAAAGGAGTACAAGTAGACACTTTCAGCTGTTTACAACGTAGTTAGAGGAACTTTGACCCTGTTATTTTCCAAATAAATTCATAAAGTTTGAAACTTGCCAAGCAGAAATATAAGAGCAGACATGAATATGTTTACTTCTAAACAGTTTGAAAGGAGCTCGAAAACTGGAATATATCGATGAATTTAAGACAGATTCTATTGGTTATATTTGTGCTTATTTTCCGGAATAGGAAAGGTTCCCGCAGTTTAGGTGCAGAGGGAGAAGTAAACTCAGTTATGCCTTCGAAACCTTTCTTATTTATGTACAAAATAGTTTCTTTTTCATAGCTTTATTAATGGCAATCATAAAATAGGACAGCTCTCCAAATACTGGATTTTGTTTCAAAGATATGGCAGGAAGATTCAACAAAAACTTGTCATTCCAAACTACTCTTTACGTAGAAAAAAGTTTTACTGGCTTTTATTTTCTTAAAAATGGCCTAAACATGTTTAATATGTCTGCTTAACATCGTGAAGCTGCTTCTGTGGATAGTAGAACATTCAAGATATGCGAGGGGGTGTCAAAGTTTTAAGTATCACCCGGTAGTTTTTATGCTAGAGTGATAAAAATTTTTCAGTGTCATCATTGATCCCTCGGGACATAATGTTGGTAGTTTCAGTGATTTCAGTCCCTTTGATTTTTAATAGTGAGTGCTACAAGTGACTGAGGTGTAAGATGGAGAAAATTGAAGCTCGTAGTGTGATCAAGTTCCTGCATTTGAAGGGCAAAACTGCCCGGGAAATCCATTATGACATGACGGCTGTTAATGGAAATGATTGCCCATCGTATGACACTATTGTGAGGTGGAAAAGGAATTTTCCAACGGACAGATGAGCCAAGAGCTGGTGGACCGTCAATGACAGACGATGCTGTCACAGTGAAGAAAGTGGAGTGTTTAATACTGGAAGACAGACAAGCAACCATCGAAATGATCACGAATGAGACACATCTTTGTTATGTTAGTGTGTGGAAAATTATTCATGATGTACTGCACATGTCTAAGATATCTGCACGATGGGTTCCACGTTTGCTAACCTCTTTTCAAAAGCAAACACGGCGTGACCTTTCAAGACAGATGTTGATGCTATTGGAACAGGATGAAGATGATTTTTTTGATCGTCTGGTAACCATGGCTGAATCCTGGAGCTATCAGTAAGATCCAGAGACAAAAACCATGAGTATGGAATGGAAACATGCCGATTTCCCCCTCCTAAAAGGACAAAGGTGTAAACGTCAGCTGGGAGGGTCATGCTTTCAGTTTTAATGGACTGTCGTGGAGTCATCCTTACAGGGTCAAACCATTACTGGCAGATACTACTGCAATCTTCTGGAAAAGTTACGAGCAGCTCTGATAAAGAAACGACGTGGTATGGTCTCCATCTGGCTGAAAATGCACCAGCTCACTCATCTCAAGTTGCAGTTGACAAAACAAGGTAATTTGGCTTTGAGACCTTACAGCATCCTTTTTCTATATAATTTAGATCCTCCAACGTTAAGTCATATGGACGATGAATGGAATGGGTGAAATGATGCTCGAATGAGCCCAGGGTCCATAGAGCTTAGAGCTACCTGACATTCATCTTTCAGGATAAGGGGAAACCCCCGGAAAAACCGTATCCAGGTAACTCACCCTGACCGAGATTGAAACTCGGGACCTCTTGAACGTAAGGCAGACACGCTACCCTCTACGCTACCGAGGAAGACACATCCACCTTATTCGTCCGATCTCGCATCAAGCGACTTTTTCTTGTTCCTGGAAATGAAGAATCCGTTACGTGGTCGCCGATTTGACAAAGAAAATGACGTCAATGAAGTGGAAGATTCGTTTAAAGCGAATTCTGCAGAATTCTACAATTAAGGTATTTGGAGAGTAAAGAAACGCTGGGAAAAATGTGTAAATCTGAATGGTGACTAGGCACAGAAGAACTAAAAAGCACATATCAACACAACCTATCACATTTTTAAAGGGTGATAATTGAAACTTTACAACACCCCCTCATACATTCAATATGCAGCTCTCTTCATTATGCATGACTTTCACCTAATTGATAGAACTCTTACTACAGAAAATAAGTAGATCTTGTTTTAATTTTTAGTTATGTTGTTCACACAAACAGATACTTTTTGGGATTCAAAGGACCTCAAAACATGTATCTTTGGTGAAACCTCGACACCAAGTTTTTGAAAGAATGCATATTTTCTCTGTCCAAAAATTGGTAGTGAGAGCAAAGGTAAAACCGGGTAGACAACCCACCTAGTTCACTTTTATCTTACTGCAGAAGGCACAGAATAGTTGAAAATCAATTGCAACTTAAAAGGAAATCCTTTTTCCGACGCCCAGTTACTCGGACAGGAAAATAATTGTGATATACAATTTCTTTCTACAGGAAGGCACGATGAGAGAGTGCTTCATACTTGAGGCACATGTGCTGACCGGAGTTGAATCATGATTCATTAAAATGACATGACCTAACAGTGGACGGAAGAGTACTCTTGAATCACTGTCAGTGGGGTCGATCAAGAAGTATCGTAGAGGACAATTCCAGCTGCATCACATGCGTCGCAAATTATTGCTCCATCATTCCACTATTTCTGTTCATTCTGTGATGATAAAGACGAAGCCAAAAACCTAGGGCTGCTTTGGTTGTGATTAATGAGCATTCTTGCTATATACAGTCCGCTGCAAGTCTATAAATTCCTTAAGAAGAAATACGTACAAAAATATTTGCAATAATGTTAGTTTTAATTACACATTTAAATAATAATTCAATGCTTGATATTAGGCATTATATCAGTCACTGTTGAAAAGAAATTTGTGTAATTTACCTCCAAAAAGTGTGGGATAGCTCAAGCGGTTTCGTCTATGGTCCACATCTACGAGACACAGATTCGATTCCCATGGCCCGCTACCTGAGCCATGGCCCCCCCAGGCATTTTCCTGGGTTGCTAGGTGAATGCTGGATAGATTAATTACGAGGGTGATCTGAAAACTTTCCGACCTAATAAACAGACAAAACATTTTTTCAGATTTTTTTTCATTTATTTTTCAACATAGTCTCCTTGTAACTCTATACACTTCTCCCAGCAATGCTCTCATCTCTGTAACTCCTCCAAATAGTACTCGGCGTTTTTCTCTGCAAAATAAGCGTTCACGAAGGTGATTGCCTCTTCATTTGACGAAAATCTCTGTCCTCCGAGCGCAATTTTCAGATGAGGGAACAAAAAGAAGTCGCTTGGGACTAGATATGGTAAGTAAGGCGAGTGGTCAAGCAGTTCAAGCCGTAATTCGTGGATTTTCGCCATTGTAACCTCTGAGTTGTGAGACGGTGCGTTGTCTTGGTGAAACAGGATTTTCTTTTTCTGCAAATGGGGCCGTTTTTCTGCAAGTTATGCCTTCAACTTGTCAAGTAATGATACGCAGTATGCTCCTGTAGTGGTTTTTTCCTTTCTGAAGACAATCGATTAAAATAACTCCATGACTATCCCAAGAAATTGTTGCCATCACTTTTCCAGCCGAAAAATAAAAAAATAAACAGTTTTTGCATTTTTGGTGCCGGTTCCCCCTTTGCAGTCCACTGTTTAGACTGTATTTTTGTTTCGGGCGTATAATGGTGTATCCAAGTTTCATCTACAGTAATTAATCGGTGCCAAAACTCGGATTTATTGCGCTTAAACTGTGCTAACAGAGCGCTGGAAATATTTATTTCAACACATTTTTGGTCTAACGTGAGCAAACGCGGCACTCAACGCGCGGACAGCTTTCTCATGTCTAAATGTTGATTTAATATGTGACGTTCGTTTGACATGTTCATAGCCTCTGCCATCTCTCTCACTTTAATTTGGCGGTCGTCTAGCATCATTTGGTGAACGTTGTCAATCTTTTCGTCGGTAGTTGTAGTTTTTGGACGTCCCGAACGTTCATCGTCTCCCACGCTCTTACGGCCACGTTTAAATTCAGCTGCCCAGAATTTCACTGCGGTAAATAATGGTATAGAGTCCCCATACACAGAATCCAACTCATTTTTGATTTGCGTACGCATATTGCCTTTCAAAAATAAATATTTAATGACAGCACGATACTCGATTTTGTCCATTTTCATAAAAACACTCACATCAACTCACTCAAACGACTGTTACATAACAACTGGGCGTCTAAAATGGCTGAATCTTTGGCAACTATCCTCAACGAATAAAGAACAAATTTCACTAGCTTTTATTTACGAGTGCTACCATCTTCATGTTGTGATCGCAAACTTTTCAGACCACCTTCGTACATGCCCTGCATTTCCAGTCCCTCCATTTCATCTCCATTATCATTTCGCGTGGTCTCATTCAGTGTAGAAGTGTCACATAGTGTGTCGGCGGTGCATGGCAGGATGATATGCTCTAAGTAAAGCTTTCTACTCTGGTAGGGCGGTTTCCGGTCTCCGAACCTGGTCTAGTAGAACTTTTTCTGGACCGCAGTTGGGCGAGTTAACTGGCCAGGCGAATAGTTTCCAATTGGTAAAGTGTAGGGACCTGCCCTCTGCACTATCGTGGCTCCTTGGGACGGCCGCCCTCTCTCTTCTTTCGCCTCATCCTTCCTGCCGGAGATGCTCCACTTGGGGTATAGGTACAATGGATCAAGACTGGTCACAGTGCCGAATCCCCTCTGTAGCGTAAACCATTCCAATCCAATTTATCCTCAAATTAGGTTATTTATGGTCTCTTGATATACAATAACCTACAGGATTATCTTACTAAATAAAATATATAGATAAAAATAATAAATACAATTAAAATTGTTGCTTAAAAATACAACTTTCTTGTAGTATTATTGATATAGAGGATGAATCACCCAAATTTGCTCCGCCAATATTTCTGAAATGGAAAGTGCTACTGATATGCGGTTTTCAAAGCACTGTTTGGTAGTTAGGGACTCATAGTTTTAGCCGATAAATATATTTTAGTAACACTTAAAAGGTGTATTTTTGGAGCAAACATACACTTTTTAAATGAAACAATGCTTAATTGCATCAAAAAAATCAAAAGTATGGCAAATTAGAATGTTAATGGTGTTTTCGCTGGATTCTATTTCCAGTAGTTTATGAAATATCTTAATTTGAAACTTTTCCACACCGACAATAATGTGTTCCATTCAACAGCCTTTCATCCGCACCTCTCTATGATAGCGGCTGATGAGAACGAGGGTGCGGCTAGGAAAAACACAGCGCAGTCGGTTCGGATGTTTTTGGGTCTCTCAGTACATATCTATAATGTAGAATTAGATAGAAAGCTAAGGCTTTGCAGGAATCATTGCCCAACAAAGTGTTAAAAGTAAACGCAATGGCTGGAGAAACTCATTCACGTTTTACGATATTGTGACTTTGTGAATTGGTAGAATCAAAAGCCTGCTTTGGAGAATTTTAAAACACTCTTTATTGCAGTAAACAGAAGCTTTGTAGAACCCTTGCAGCAGCAAAAATACGTCACATTGACAAACGCAGTCTTCAAGGTCGACTCGATGCTCCGCCGTACGTAAGCAAACCAAATAAATCACTGCGGTACAGTACAAATGATGCAATAACCATCACACAACTCAACTACACAGCTGCTGCTCTAATACCTTGCGGGACATTTTATACCCCCAGCCTTTGTTTCTAGAAGGCCGCAGACCATTTGATAACAATCGGGACGGCAACAGAAAGGCGGAAAATTCCAGAACCTCTCTGTGTCTCTTTCTGCCTCTTGGCAAGCGTACAATTCTGCTGCCCGCGCGCCACTGTCTGTCTCTTTCTTTCTTGCCCACGCGTCCGGCATTGGCTTGTCGCGGCTCCAACACAAAAATGTGATCGGTGACAATATGATGTAACTCAGAAATGGAAACTTGGATTATAAACTTTGTATTTAATTTCAGCTTCTTGTGAGAAGTCGATACGTAACTTTTTCAAGAAAATCTCCCTATATCACCATCACAATCTACCCTTTAAAGGACTTTTTTTATTTGAATTGCATTTTTTAAACATATTTGTGCACCAAATGAACTGTATGTGTTGAACTTTTCGAGAATAGCTTATGAAGTCCTCTTCACTCAGAATGATTTCTATAATTGGCAAATGGTAAGAGATTACAAAATATTACTGCACTCACAACGTAGATCTTAAAGCACACAATTTGCATCAAATAAAATGTTAGTAAATTTGTCACTTCTAAGATATTCTTGTTATTGTTTGGAAATTTCGAACACACATATAGTATACCGCAGGAAAGAAAGTCTCCGGGGGTTGAGACGCATGTGGGTTGAGAAAGGTTGCTACACCCTCTCTCGGTAGTTTATGAAACCCCATGTCAGTTCACTTACAGACCATTCAAAAACATTCTGCCGGCTTCTTTTTTGTGAATAAATATTCTCGGCTTGAGCATACAGAGTGAATAGGACACATGTTTTATAACGGCTCTGCTCCTTCTTAGCATGCGTTCTCTGCCACACTATGTAAGGGGGCGCATTCCTTTCAGGGACTTACTTAGCGTTGGTGGACAGTATTTTCGTCAAATGGGAAGTCGTTATGCGTAGTTTTTACTCGAAATGCAAGGAACATTAGTTTAAAAGTCGCATAGCCACGCGGTGTTTAAAATATGACTCGTACTATAGTAGCCTCGTCCACTGCATCCCAGTCGACCTCAAAGCTTTCCCTTCTGACCACGCCGCCTCACATGTAAGCAATTATAAGGTTTTTCTACCCTTAATCATATCTTAATATGTTCACCAAGTTAGTGCGCTGTGCAAACACTGTGCAAACGTGCTTCCTATGTGTGATAATTAAGCTTATATTTTTAGAAGTTACACAGTGTTTTACTTAGTATAGTTTTATAGATTTATTAGTGTTTAACAGATATTGGCGTTTAGCACTTGCGTAATTTAATTAAGATGTGGGTATCGAACCTAACATGGATATGCTAACATGGATTCCCATTCATGCTTGTAATACATAACTAAAAGTATTTCTGAACTTTCTCGAGTTCTAAAGCGTTGATGACATATTTAATTATTATGTGGAATGTACCTGATTATTTATTTAAATTGTGTTTAGCAGAAGGGCCCCCCGCAAAAAAAAAAAAAAAAAAATACACTGCTTAACTTTATTCAAACTTGTAAAATTAGCTGACATCTTTGTAAAAAGCTTCAAAAATTTAAAAAGAGTAATAGAGCTTCGTTACTAGTCTTTAATTCCTTGGTTCATTTTTTTTTTTTTTTTTTTTACTTTTGAAGTATTTGTCGCTTTGTTAAATAAACAGAAATTCACCACCTGTAGCTGCCATAGGATAAAGGAAAATTTTTAGAATAAATCGGCTCACGATTGCAATACACAAAGCTCTAACGTGCAATCTTTACTTATAAATTATTATTAACTACCAGAATATCCAAAGTGCTTCTTTAATTTGCAAGTAAATATCCCTTGCAATACGTAATAGAAGTACTAATACCATAACAGCATAGGTAATATATCTCTTTTCAGTTATGTTATAAAGAGTTTTAACATTATGTATTATTATAGGAAACATTAATCATTTAAAATTTATTTGAAGAAATCAATGACGATTTCTTACAGTCAATTCTTTTATTTACATTTTGCCTCTAAACCTTATTTTAAACAACGGCAACCCTGGGTATTCTCAGCTGTAAACACGAGTCTAACATTCTTCACCTCTGACCCCGGTTGGTGTTTCCTAAGATGTTTATGACATTGTGGTAAGGGGGAAGAACAGTTTTTCCCTACAAAGAGAGCCGATTGGGGATGCTTTAAGCGCGGTCACTATACCTAAGAAGGTGTGTGAATGTTGATTGAAACTATCAGGATCCAGGTAAAATAGTTAAAATAGTAATTTTTGTAAAATAGTTCGTAACAGAGTGACTACAGAAATTCATGCGAACGATACACCAAAATTTTTGCCTTGGATTCGCGACCAAATAATAATGTATTATTCCTGTCCATTGTCTCCAGGAACAAAGGATCATATCCGATGCTAGAGGGCAAGTCATGTTGACACCTTGTATTTTGTTGCCATCTTACATGTTAAGAACAGGTGTACTTATATCTAGAGATCTAATCTCTATGAAATCTAGTCAATATGACCTTGTGACGGTCCTATCTGACAATGGCACAGAGTTGAACGACCACGGTGATTCAGGAACAACTCGTGTCGCCCCCTCATTTCATTTGCATATAGCACCACAGCAAGAAACACAACCTGGTGGAGACATTCAACTGCATATTTTGAATTTTGAAATTTAAAAACATTAATGAATGTTTTAGCTAAGGTTCTATATCATAAGTGAATGCAATATACAAAAATCAGTACTATTGCAAAAAATGATTAAAATTGTTTCCCAAAACTCCTTCAAATACACCAATTGGCATACGAAAATGAATTGTTTCCTCATAATGCAGAAAAACTGTAACTAGGGATGGATCGATAAGGTTTTTCTCGATAATCGATTCTCGATACTCAATAATCGATATCGTCATTTCTGTTTATAGTTTCAATACAAAATAGAATGTTTAGAGAACTGTGATGCCAATAAAATTAAATAGCTGTATATTCAGTTACACAAAACTTAAAAATATTGGAGTTATTTTTAAACTCTACTTTAGATATTTAAAAGCAAACAGTAATAGTATTTTCACTCTTTTGGGGTCAAGTCTACTTATTTTTCTCTTACATGAGTCCTGCTGTGCTAAATAGTCTTTCAGAGAACACTGTTTCAGGTAGAGTACATATATTGTTTTGGGGGGTGGATGTTGAATTTGTTTTCCAGTAATCCAGTGCATTAGAAAGAGAATGTGACAAATTCATTGTTAAGATATACAGTGATTTCTTCTTGGAAACTGGTAACTGGCATTGAATTGGACACACGATTATTTTATTGCATTATGTTACTGTGCAGGTACCATATTCCTGGAAATGTCTTGGGCATTGTAGTGCTTTATTTGCGGTAATAATAGTTTGTAATAGTTAATCAACATCAGAAATTCAATGGCACGGCTGGTATTTGAACCGCGGTTCTCCTGGTTACCCTCCAGTCGCTCTAACCAATTGAGCTACTATGGCCAAATTGCCGTCATGACAGTAAATTTTCCATTTGACTCGTATATTTACCCGGTAGACCAGTAAGCTCTCGCATCCGAGATACACCGTTTGTGGCGACTTACTATCGTAAGTACTTGAGTCCCAGGCTTCATCATTTAACTCTTATTATTTTAGTTAATTGTTGGAAATTAATCATTCCTTCACACTAGTGGTACATAGGCTAAAGTTAGATAGAGTCAACATGATAGGATAGATAGAGTCAACATGAAAAATTCAATGCCACGGACGGGATTTGAACCACGGATCTCCTAGTTTCCATCCAGTCGCTCTAATCAATTGGGCTACCATGGCCAACGTACCTTCCTGACATTAAATTCTCCATTTGACTCATATATTTCCCCGATAGACCACTAGGGGCTCTCGTATTCGAGATACACCGTTTGTGGCGACTTATTATCGTAAGTACTTGAGTCCCAGGCTTCATCATTTAACTCTTATTATTTTAGTTAATTTATGGAAATTAATCATTTCTTCACACTATCCGTACATGAAAAATTCAATGCCATGGCCACGGATCTCCTGGTTTCCGTACAGTCGCTCTAAACAATTTAGCTATCATGGCCAACTTGCCATCATGACATTAAATTCTCCATTTGACTTGTATAAAATCCTATCAAAAACATTATCCTTTGTACGGCTAGTGTAAAGAAATGATTAATTTCCATCAATTAACTAAAATAATAAGAGTTAAATGATGAAGCCTGGGATTCAAGTACTTACGATAGATAGTAAGTCGCCACAAACGGTGTATCTCGAATGCGAGAGCCTCAAATGGTTTACCGGGGAAATATACGAGTCAAATGGAGAGTTTAATGTATTGACCGCAAGTTGGCCACGGTAGCTCAATTGGTTAGAGCGACTGGGCGGAAACTAGGAGATCCGTGGTTCAAATCCCGGCCATGACATTGAATTTTTCATGTTGACTCTATCTCTCAAAAACCTTAGCCTATGTACGGCTAGTGTGAAGAAATGATTAATTTCCTTCAATTAACTAAAATAGTGATTTTAAAATAACATAAAAACTCTTGAATAGTATCGAAAAAGTATCGAGCTAATTTTCTGAAGTAGTTTGAGTGGATACCATGCAAGTATCGGGAGTATCGAGGTAATCAGTATCGAGAACCCATTCCTACTTAGATGCGTTTAACTCTAAGAAGCATAGTATAAATTGTAATGCAACACATACAGCTGTTATGACAGAAAAATAAGATTTATAAAAATATATTTAGAAGTTACATTGCAATAAATTATAGTAGATAGAGAAAGTAATGTAAAACAATTTGTGACTGTTTCAGAACATAAACTTTCGGAGTAATCCCAATATCAAATGTGTGAGTGGTAGAGCTAAAACTGACTCCATCCAGAGTCCAAACTGCTGCTAGTTGCAGAGTTTAACAGACTTCCCACGTGCGACTCCAAGTGCAGCAGTAAACGAGCTGATGTCATTTCTGTTCTCTTTATTAATGTAGCGAAACAGGAAAAACCTTGTGATTACAGACTTGAATAGCTCGGCCAATCAGGAAGAGTCAAAATGATTATAAGTAGAAAAGCCAGTCGCTCGCTTGATAAACATCATTGGCAGAGAGCCATGGACGGGGTACGTTCACACATGAAGGACGTTGCTCTGGTGCATGCTCACATTAATGCCATACACGTCATTATTGCTCATGCAGGTGAGGAATTCGTTCTGCGTGCCTCTAGGTATGAATTCTTAGTCGTAGCAGGGACGTTTTCCGGCCCGGACGAAAGTGAGGTTATGTTGCAACGTGTGCGGTCTTTCAATGACCTCTGGACACGATACCCAAAAATTGCGTTTCATCTCAAACATGCCAGTATACGCATGTTTTGCATTTCAGGTGCAGACATGCTTATTCTAATGATGATGGTGATGAGGCTGAGAGTACCTTCTATGTAAGTTGCAAGCTTAAAACCAAAAGAACTAAGAGTAATTCACTTTTGAATTTCTCATTGCATTCCATCCAAAAATTAAGTGGGATGTCTCACTAAAAATACATGTTTTAGATGACGTAAACAAAAATTATAGTTATAAAATAAGTTGTGGTGTGGGGCGAGAGAGAGAGAGAGAGAGAGAGAGAGAGAGAGAGAGAGAGAGAGAGAGAGAGAGAGACAGAGAGAGAGAGAGAGAGAGAGAGAGAGAGAGAGAGAGAGAGAGAGAGAGAGAGAGAGAATGAGAGAACAACTGTGACTAAAAGAACTTGTCACTATAACCTAGTGTGACTAAACACTTATCGAGCGGGATGGCTCAGGCGGTTTCGCCGTGGCCCGCATTTGGCAGGCTCAGGTTCGATTCCCGTGACCCGCCTACCTGAACCATGGATTTTTTAGGGTTTACCTGGGTCACTGAGCGAATGCTGGATAGGTTAATTATATATTCTTCGAATTTCCCGTCTTTTCATTTCATCTCCATTATCATTTCATATCATCTCTCATATGGTGGTCTCTTTCAGGGTGAAAGTGTTGGCAGGAGTATGGGTGCTGCATGGCAGGATGATATACTCCTGGTAAACACTTCCTCCTTCAGTAGGACGGTCTCCAAGCCGACCTGATGGGCCGCTTCTGAATCAATATGGGTGGGGATGCCGGCTGTACTGACCAGCCGGGGTGTTACCAACTGGCCAATTGTAGGTACCTTACCCTCTGCACTGTCGCGACTCCTTGGGACGACCACCCTCTGTTAGATACAATGGACCAAGACTAGACCTCCGTGCCCAGTACCTTCCGTAGCATAGTCGAAATCCAATACAGATCATCCTTTATCTAGAAGATTTTCTCGAAATTTTGGAATTTCTAAAGAATATAATGTATTTATTGAATTTGCCTGGTATAGCCTGCGAAGTCCTCCACATATGTTGTGCACCTAATCTGGCATAACTGCTGAACCTTAAGCGATTGAGAAAAGTTTGGTACCAAAGTGTGTGGAATTCTTAGACCATTTTTTTAAAATTCCCTCCTCCAACGTTGTCTTATCCGACGATGAATAAAGTGATGATTAATTGAGCACAGGGTCCATTGAGCTTAGAGCTTACCCGACATTACTCTTTTAGGATAAGGAAAAAATCTCACAAAATTGACCCTGACCGAGATTCGAACTCGGGACCTCTTGAACGTAAGGTAGACACGCTACCACCACGCTACATTGGTGGGCAGTCTATGGCTAGTATAGGACATCCAGGAGTCTCCTTAAGCATTTCACTATTGCTGTTTCCTCTGTAGCTATAATGCAATGTGTAATGCCCTGCTTCTGTAAAGATTCAAGTTGATTAATATAGGTAGGAAGTAGGATATTTTCAAGAATAGTTTATATACTCAAAATAAATGATAAGGGGTAGAGAAAGTCATAAGAAAATAACATCAGATTGTTTTTAAGAATTTCGGAGTAGCAAGTTTTGTACTCCTATGAGTAAGGACTATGATAGAATGAAGTACAAAACTAATATAATTTTGAGTAGAATTAATACTCAATACTTCATATATTGCTAGCGTTTACCTAGAACGCGTTTCATTAGGAGTGTGTTAGGAAGGTCTTAAGAAAAACGTTATTGGTAAAAACTAGCAATATATGAAGTATTGAGTATTAATTCTACTCAAAATTATATTAAGTTTTATACTGTTCCCTCTAATTGCTATCGTCTTATTCGGAGGGGGGAGGCTTTCACTTCAGAAATAATAAACTTGTTGACAGATATTTTTTAACTCTTGATTTTGACTGGTTTTTCATTTGGAAATATGTTCACTTAACTCTCACATTCACACTTTCAGACTGAGTGAAGGATAATCATTAATTCTAATTAAACAAGAATTTTCCTGTCCCTGGCGTATATCAAACGCGGAACTTCTATACTAACCTCCCGATTACAGATGAAGTCTCACATTTTGTGAGACAAATATTTGTTAACGGCGATGTCAATTGCCAGAATCGTATCAGCTGTTTTAAGCAGACTTTTACTCCTGCCGTCCTAAGAAGCACACTTTAATGTGAGCAATTCCGCGAACAAAACCTACGAAACAAAACCTACCGGTAAGTTACTCTTTTGCATACAACTCAAACATCTGGTGGGCAGAGATAGGTGGAATTATGGAAAAAATAGCAATGGGAGATATGAGAATGGAGATTGGAGGCGTGGCCGCGACGTGGCTCAGTGGTTAGGCCACTTGCCTCTCACCAAGGCAACCCGGGTTCGATCCTAGGCGACCGCAAAGTGAGATTTGTGGTGGACAACATGGCGCTGGGGCAGGATTTCTCAGCGACCTCCGGTTTCCCCCGCCATCTCATTCCACTGGTACTCCATCTTCATCTCATGTATCATCAGTGTCATCGCCTGCGGTGCCGTATGTAGTAAAAGCGGGCGTTAAACACTACACATTTCACATGCAGATTAGAGGAAAGAAATACACGCGATGTGGATAAATTGGAAATGCAGGAAATATAGAAAATATGAAATCATTACAATTTTATGAACAAATGAAAAAAAACTGGGGACGAGAAGCATACGTAGATTACTGCAATAGGCAAGAGAGAGAAGGGCTAGCTTGGATGGGTTCAGGAACAATTTTCTTAAGAGGGATAAGTGGTAGGGAAAAGGGAATTTGTGAATTTTGTGGTGGAAAAGAAAGCATAGAACACTATGTAACAGAATGAGAGGAGGTTGCAATGTGGAGAAAAAAGGTTTGGGAGGAAAAGTGGGAGAAAGTAGAGAAGAGGATAGTAGCTATAAAAATGCTAACAGGAAAGGAGGAAAAGAAGGTAAGAAGTATTGCTGATTCTTACAGAAATTAAAAGAAAAATGGGCCAGAAATGTAAAGAATATAAGAAAGGAAGATAAGGGGGAAGCATGAGGCTAATTACTGCTGGTACTGCTTTACTGTACTGCTTTAGTTCCCTCCCATGGAATTCACCCGAGATTGATCCCACCTCTGGGGTTAAATTAAGGTGAGGAAATTAAGGAACTACGTTAGGTAGCAAACCTTGTACTAGAGAGCCAACTTTCCGGCTGGGGATGCCGAGATGCTGATCACATCTCCTCCCCGTATCGGTTGAATGATCGCCTACCTCTGCCTTGCGTATGTGGGCGTGAGGGCGGCAGTCGGGCTGGCAGGCTCAGGCCCACTTTGGCCTGTTACATATTGGGGTTGCTTTTACTTTTTTGTGCATTTTAACGTATTAGCTTTGTGCTCAATGTTTCAAGTTTGTACTTGGAAAATTGGATTACATTAATGTGAACTTGAAACTTTCGTATACTTGAAAATAATTTTTGTTTTATTCATTATTAATTCATAGTCTGGTTAAAAATTCAAAATTGTTTAATTATGTGCCGTTGTAGATAGACAGTCAAACTAGAGAATTCAATGCCATGACTGGGATCTGAACCACAGATCTCTTAGTTTCCATGCAGTCGTTCTTACCCATTTAGCTACAATGGCCAACGTGCCGTCATAACATTAAATTCTCCAATTTACTCATATTTTCTCTGTAAATCACTAGGAGCTCTCCAATTCAAATACACCGTTTGTGGCGATTTACTATTTACGTACCGTAAGTACTTGAGTCCAGGCTTCATCATTAAACTCTTATTATTTAAGTTAATTGATGGAAATTAATCGTTTCTTCACACTACCCGTGTATAGGTTAAGGTTTTAAATAGAGTCAACTTGAAAAATCCAATGCCTTAGCCAGGATCTGAACAACGGACGGTTGGCCATGGTAGCCGTGGTTCAGATCCCGGCCATGGCATTGTATTTTTCAAGTTGACTCTATATATCCAAAACCTTAGTCTATATATGGCTAGTGTGAACAAATGATTAATTTCCATCAATTAACTTATTAAATAAATGGATGTTGTATATAAATGCATAATATATCATAAATATTTTAACTGTGAAAATAGCTGATTTAACTTTTGTGAAGGGTTAACAACTGAAGTAATTCCTGAATTGTCACCACACAACGTATTCTGGGTCAGCAGTTAAATGTGAGGTCTTTTAAATCGTAGCCTGCTGAAAGATGTGACAACAGGAAAGCTACTTGAATGACAAACTTTTAATTAGCAGGTCGTACTGAATCCTCGAGGCCTCTCTTCTACATCTGTATGAGTCCCCAAGGATTTCTTCAGTTTACTTGTTTCAGTAATTTAATTGGTTGAAGGAAAACCTGTTTTAAGTATCAGTTTTGTCTTCGGTAACTTAAGTAACCATAAGTACTAGGAGAGGTGTAATACCCTTGAATGATTAACAACCTTCCAATCCATTTTCCATTGTTGTTACCAAAAATCGATTTAATTTTCAACGCACGGAATAGGCGGAAGCACGCTCTTACATTATCAAATAAAATGTTATCTTAACCTGTCACCAGATGGATCTTGCCATATCACTAATTCTTTGGCTTTTGACGATAAACCTGACACATATTAGGTCGAATGTGCTGAGCAATTCTTATTGAAATCATGATTTTTATGAATTCTATATTTAGAATAAGTTCAAATTATCTCTACACATTGTAGGCATAAGCCTACTAACGTAAACAGTAGCTGAAATGCTTCAGACAGTATTAAACATGTATGTGTAAATTAAATGAATACGTGGAAATTAATTGTTCTTTCACACTGACCGTGTGTAGGCTAAATTGTGGAAACGTAGAGTCAGTCAATGCCATGGCCGGGATTTGAAGCTCAATGGTTAGAGCGGCTGGACGGAGACCAGAATATCCGTAAATCACATCCCGGCTATGGCATTGAGTTTTTCAGTCTGACTCTACGTTTTCATAAATGAATATTGTTTTTAAAGGATACAGTTTCTAACAAAGTATAAGTTAGTTTTAAACATTTACTATTTCAGGAATAGCTTCATTATTATTTTATAAACTAAAGCGTTTCTGTGATTAGCAGACATCGAATCGCATACACTTTAGCAATCAATGTATGCACACGGGTACTATACATGGCCAAGCGTGATATCAGCAAACATCCGTGTCAACAAGTATACCGAAGCGCTGTGTATGTACACTCCGGTACGAATATAAAATGTAGCCTACGTTACAATAATATGTTATCCACCTCATTACTTTCGATTCGGGAACTACAGTGAACAACCATGTACGTACATTCGTAAATTGACAAATGTGAATTTTCTGCGCCTCTCACTGAAACAATATAAAATATTGGGAGAAAGTTCGTTCAACGTCACATAACGTTAATGGTGCATATGAGTAGTACAAATCATTTTCATGTGCTTGTGCGAAATTTAGCTTATTTCTTATATTACGCAGCACTGACAAACCTGTATTTTTTGTAGAATACTGGACAATTTATTTTTTTCTCCTTTGGTAGGTGGTGCATTCTGAATATTGTTAATTTTTGCAGACATCTTCTACACTGCTTTTAGACAGCTCGAAATTACATTCTTCAAGCTGTTTAATGGTTGTTGATAATACCCAACACTTTTTATTTATAAAATGGAGATTGCCCAATAACACTGGGAAACAAAACATAATGGTTGAATGTTTCGAGCACTTCATGAGCTAATTCCTACTAATTTTGGGTTGAGAAAAACAAATATGACAATGACAATTTTTTATTAGCCCTAGTTTCTGTGATATACACAAGGTGGAAGTATTACATATTAACGGATTGAGAGAAAAGGATACATTTTAATTACATATATGCTAACAAAAATGAAAGTGCATTTGATGTTTTAAACTGATAATTACACGTTAAGAGTTCTAAATTGCTGAAAAAATACTTCGCAGATAGTCGTGACTGAAGAGAATTATGTGGTGGCCTATTGACTTCGTCGTCTTTTAGCTTGCCTCTTGTGATGGAGTTCCGCAGAATCCCTATACAAAGGCCAACAGTAGGTAATCCGCAAGCATTACTTTATTCCAACGGCCCTGATATCTTTGTTCCATAACAGAAATGTCCTGATGGAATCTCTCCCCATGTTCATCACTAACAGCTCCACAACTAGGTGGGAGAAAGTTTAGGTGGTAGTGGAGAAAATGGATCTTAAGGGACATGTAGCATACAAGATTACGGTATTTTTGCAGGAGCACTGTCACCAAATGCTTACAGTTGTCATCTCTTTTGTTGCCTAAATATCCATGAACAACACCCTTGAAGGCTTCCCAAGCTTCCTTTTCTTTCCCCTCCAAAACTTGGTCAAATACAAGATCCTTTACAAGTTCTCTTATTTGTGGTCCGACGAAAATGCCTTCCTTAACTTCTGCAACACTTAATTTCCAAAAATTTCCCACTGGCTTTATTTGACAGGTATGCCAACTCCCAAAAAGGTTCCCCCAAATTTAAAATCTTCACTCTAAAAAATGAAATGTCACGTTATCTTCAAAACAAGAGCTAATATATCATTTTTATGCTGATTTTTTAATTCAGCAGATGGAAATACATGTTAATTCATTATTTTTAAGCCTAAAACATTTTCATTGTTGCCCAGTGCAATTGTTGTGAAAGTAATGTTATTAACAAAATATGTCAAACACCTTGCACTCCCTGGAAGACAGATCTACCTGCGAGCAGTACTTGTAATGAATCTAAAGCCACGCGTTACGAACCGTACTATCCCAGCGTGTTTTCCCCGGGACTGACGTCAGCAGTTATACTACGAGACTCGTAAACTTCATATCCCTTTAAAGGTGTATGGGATCCGATACCTGGTGATTGGTGTTCTGCGGTAAATATATTAATATAGAATCCAATATAATTCGGTAAAATAATTTAAACATTGATGGGTTATTAGCAGCTGTAGTTAAAGCCAGCCTGTAAGTTTTAATGTTATATCTAAAAAATTTAAAATGTTTTTCCTAAGAAGTTGCTTAAAGCTCAGAGTTATTAGGCATAGAATTAAATAAAATACGTCTAGAGAAAACAAAAGCGGAGTGATGTTGCATTCGGGACATATTGGGCTTGACCGTCTATTTTTAACCTTCAATTTCTCATTTTTTCTCTGATCGGTTCTGTAAGTTTTAACGTTATATCCAAAGAAATTTAAGATGTATTTGCTAAGAAGTTGCTTAAATCATACAATTAAATAAAATATATCTAGAGAACACAAAAGAGGAACATGTTGCATTCGGAACATATTGGGCTCTACCATCTATTTTTAACCTTCAATTTCTCATTTTTTCTCTGATCGGTTCTGTAAGTTTTAACGTTATATCCAAAGAAATTTAAGATGTATTTGCTAAGAAGTTGCTTAAATCATACAATTAAATAAAATATATCTAGAGAACACAAAAGAGGAACATGTTGCATTCGGAACATATTGGGCTCTACCATCTATTTTTAACCTTCAATTTCTCATTTTTTCACTGGTCGGTTCTGTAAGTTTTAATGTTATATCTAAAGAAATTTAAAATGTATTTGCTAAGAAGTTGCTAAAAGCTCAGAGTTATTAGTCATAGAATTAAATAAAATACGTCTAAAGAAAACAAAAGCGGATCGTAAAGGCTCTGGTGATGTTGCATTCGGGACATATTAGGCTCGACTTTTATTTTTAAACTTCAATTTCTCATTTTTTCACTGATCGGTAGTCGAAATCTGGGGAATTTTCTCGTCTACAAATTTACCTTCATTCTATTTCCTCATCATTCCGGCGTGATTTTAGATTTTCCGCCGGATGGAATAGATGGAATAGACGGAATAGATGGCGCGGATGTTCGCTAAAGAAACAACAGTAATTCTGTGGAGAGTAGTGGGCTTCTTGATCGACGGGTTGTTCTCTCTAGGAACTCTAGCAGTGGGACGTCTAGAACTGTTGAGAACTTCGTGCGCCTCTGTGGGTTGTCTGTATGTGGCCTGTAGCCCCTTGTGTTTCCTTCACTTCATCCCTTCCTCCTGGGATATTAGCCGTCATGGTTCTTATGTTGGGCTAAGTGTGTGCGCCCGCCTCGGTACCGTAAATGGTGGCGTGTCTGCCTCAAGTTCAAGAGGTCCCGAGTTCGAATCTCTGTCAGGGTGAGTTACCTAGATAAGGGTTTTTCTGAGGCTTTCCCTTATCCTTCAAGACGAATGTCGGGTAACTGTAAGCTCTATGGACCCTGGACTCTTTTGAGCATCATTTCACCCAATTCATTCACCGTCCGATATGACTTAACGTTGGAGGACGTAAATTAAAAGAAAAAAAATAAGTGTGTGAGGTGTTTCCCTAAAATCATGTTAATAGATTACAACTCTCATCACTCTTTCGATAATGCTGTTACACAAGGAATTATTTAAATCTAAATTTTCTATTTTACGAATCACGATATTCAAAAACTACTTATCAATTTTAAAATTAAAACAATGAATATCAAAATAGAAACAACACTTTGAAACGATGAATCAACATTTCCTTGCAATATCATTGCTTCATAAGAGAAGTGGTGCAGTCGAAGACCAAATACATTTTAAGCAAATAATTTGTTCATTTACGTACAGACATGTTTGCTTTTAATTGAATAATCATTCGAATGACATGTGTTCAATGGGAATGTCAATCAATTTTTCGTTTGTGGAAGTTGACAGACTGGCGCCTATCTGCCGAATTAATACTAATCTGGATATCCGGACATCACTCTTATCTGTTACTGATTAGCGAACAGGCAGCTCAATCCATCAACTTCAGATCAAGTGATGCTGTCATTAGAATGAGACATGCGCAATTCCTTTGCGGTAAAAAAATAAACGTGACTCTTGCGGAACAATAGGCTGAGGTTGCGATAACATCGGTACTTCCATCTGTCAAACGTTTCTTCTTATAAAGTGCACAGGGTTTGGTTTCATTTGCAGTATAAGAGAAAATAAAATAAATTAAATTTTATATCTTCATGGATATCTCATATGTAACTCATTTATATGTGGTACAAGCTGATTTACGTCACACATATACAGATGTGGTCAAATTAGTGAAGTAAACTTGATAAATTGTGTTATCTCTCACTGCTGAATATATTTTAAAACCAAACTTAATTATTGTAGCTATATTTAGGTTTTTAAATTTTTCATACAATATTCAGTGCTTCTCTTTTATGATTCCGCTGCTGCAGTAGTGAAGATCTTCGCCTCAAGTATTCGCTGAGAGCCCCAGATCTATTTGGGGATGCATAACTCAACTTTATGAATTTTTGTACTAGAAACTTCAATTATTGAAGTATTTGATTACTATCTTCTGAATGATTTAGAATAACTCTTTTCATAATGATGGTGCCAATGGCGACGAGGATGATGATAAAATTTGCCCTCAGACACTGAAATTCCAAACGTAGAGTCTTTTTGTAGCGAGCGTGGGTCGTTATGCACAAGAGACTGCTGATAATTGTCTACAGTAAAACATTAATGTAATATCTATGATTATAGGACTGTAAGATTGGAAAAATATAAAAAAGACACTAATTTTGAAAATGCATGCCCCTTTATCAACATAAATCCCGCTCACCTCAAAGTTCCTACATCATACATAGCCAAATCTTACGTTTCTCATTGGTATCTAAAACGCAATTTTTTTCTTTGCGACTTGCTAAATCACAAGAATTATTTCGTCTTTCTAGTTTTCAGAACCATCACACTTGCAACTGTGATTTCTGAACATACTGAGCCAACCTTCAAGGTTTCTCGCTGGCTGAACCCAACGGAATACCTAATTGCCTCAACTACTCTTACGTAATAATAGCTTCCCTCATTACTTATTAAGATCTGATAAAGATGCAACCTGTGCTTCTTACATTATGCATTGCTTTTAACCTGTATAATTCCTCTGGCACTTACCTGAAAGTTTTAATATTCATCTATAAATAAGTGATAAGTTTTAATCACGTCCAGGTCGCTGCTAAAGAACCTGTCATCACTTTCATTAGCCCTGTTGAAATTATATGAAGATTATCCATCTCCCTGTAATTTGTTTTTATTCATGTTAACAAACAATAATTCTGCTATTAGCTATTATGTCGATAAATTCCACAAAATCACATTTGTGTAAACACTGCTGTCGCAGGAACATCAGCAAACGTTTAACAACGTAATAGTGCAGCTTCACCAGCCAAGTTAGAGTGAATCTAAAGTGATGTTAGAGTGAAGCCGGAGCGAAGCCAGAGCCAAACCAGAGTGAGGTCAGAGCCAAGCCAGAGTGAGGCCAGAGCCAAGCCAGAGCCAAGCCAGAGTTAAATTAAAGAATGAAGTTAGAAAGAAGTCAGAGCCAAACCAGAGCGGGACCGGAGCGGGAGCCGGAGCCTAGCGAGAGTGAAGCCAGAGCGTAGCCAGAGTCAAGTTAGAAATGAAGTTAGAGTGAGGCCAGGGCGAAGCCTGAGCGTAGCCAGAGTGAAGTTAGGAATGAAGTTAGAGTGAGGCCAGGACGAAGCCAGAGCGTAGCCAGAGTGAAGTTAGAAATTAACTTAAGAGTGAGGCCAGTGCAAAGCCTGAGTGTAGCCAGAGTGAAGTTAGGAATGAAGTTAAGAGTGAGGCCAGGGCGAAGCCTGAGCGTAGCCAGAGTGAAGTTAGAAATGAAGTTAAGAGTGAGGCCAGGGCGAAGCCTGAGCGTAGCCAGAGTGAAGTTAGGAATGAAGTTAGAGTGAGGCCAGGGCGAAGCCAGAACGTAGCCAGAGTGAAGTTAGAAATTAACTTAAGAGTGAGGCCATTGCAAAGCCTGAGTGTAGCCAGAGTGAAGTTAGATATTTTAAGTTAGAGTGAGGCTAGGGTGAAACTTGAGCGTAACCAGAGTGATGTTGGAAATGAAGTTAAGAGTGAGGCCAGTGCGAAGCCTGAGCGTAGCCAGAGTGAAGTTAGATATGAAGTTAGAGTGAGGCTAGGACGAAACCTGAGCGTAACCAGAGTGAAGTTAGAAGTGAAGTTAGAGTGAGGACAAGACGAAGCCTGAGTGTAGCCGGAGTGAAGTTAGAAATGAAGTTAAGAATGAGGACAGGGCGAAGCCAGAGCGTAGCCAGAATGAAGTTTGAAATGAAGTTAGTGTGAGGCCAGGAATAAGCCAGAGCGTAGCCGGAGTGAAGTTAGATATGAAGTTAGAGTGAGGCCAGAATGAAGCCAGAGCGTAACCGGAGCGGGAGCCGGAGCCTGGCCAGAGCGTAGCCAGAGTGAAGTTAAAGAATTGTGTTAGAGCGAAGCCAGGGCCAAGTTAGAATGAATTTAGAGTGAAGTTAGAGCTAAACGAGAGACAAGCCAGAGCCAGGCCAAAGCGCGGCCAGAGTGAAGCCAGAGTCATGCCAAAGCCAAGCCTGCCCGCCTCGGGTGCCTGGTGGTAGCATGTCTGCCTCACGTTCAAGAGGTCCCGAGTTCGAATCTCGGTCAGGGTGAGTTACCTGGATACAGTTTTTTCCGTGGTTTTCCCTTATTCTGAAAGACGAATGTCGGGTAACTCTAAGCTCTATGGACCCTGGGCTCATTTGAGCTTCATTTCACCCATTTCATTCATCGTACGATATGACTTAACGTTGGAGGACGTAAATTTTAAAAAAAAAAATAAAAAAAATAAAAAAGCCAGCGCCAAGTCAGAGTTAAGCCAGAGTCTAGCCAAAGCCAAGCAAAACCAAGCCAAAGTCAAGTAAAGTTAGCATAATTTGGATTTCAGGGGCGCTGATTACCGCGCAATTGAGCGCCGTTAAACATCATAAAAAATAGTAATTTTTTCTAGGTATTGATTTACAAATAAATAAATATTCTTGCTAGGGTAAAGGCATTTAATACTTTTTATATTTAATAGTGTTTTACCATAATAATTAATGTTGCACGGCTATCAAACATAGGGTTTAACATCACACACTCAAGAAAACTAAGGCAAGTGATAGGTATTTGCAAAGGAAATTCTTGGGATAAATGCCCAGAGATAGATACATAACCAACAATTAAGGAAGAGAGGAATAAAAGACGCCATAGCCATAGGAAATTATCTAAATAGAAATGGACAGTACATGTTATAAGACAGCATCTTTAGAGGGTGGGATAGATGATCGTATAATATATGATAGATGATAGAAACGATGGGAGCGGCTTGTAACCTGCAACGTCACGATTAGATCCAATAACAGTCTAACTTCATTGCCTTTCGTCTTCATTTTAATGCTTAGAAATTCCTTTGCTTGCGTATTAGTCTAACAGAGCAATAAACGTTTGTAGTAGACCCCCCCCCCCCCCACCAGTGTTGATGTGGTGGTAACCTTCAAGTCCCCATTTATTTTGAGTAGCTTTGTTCTTTCTGTTAGTTATAATGATCTTTTAGCCGTGGAAGATGAAGAAAGAGAACAAAATTTTTCATCTAGTTGCATGTAAAAATGTTTGGAAATTTAAAGCCTTAAATGAGTCACATATAGCTGAAATCTCAGAATTTACCCCGCGACATGGTCACAGATAAAAGTGCAACATTGCAACGTTTGATGTACCAGCTTGCAGTAAACAGTTGCATTCCTGGGTGTCCTGAGGGTGAGAATAATCGGGGGATTATTGTATCCCTCCCTCGTAAACTTGTTTCAATATCCCTGGCAGGGACGGCTCTTTTCTCCCCTCAAAGAATAACCGCATTTATGGAGCCAGAGGGGAAGTACAAATGGGGAACCCTTGCAAGTACAATCATGCATTATGTAGGTATCAAGCTGTCGGCTATCCACGTCTCTCCCTTCTTGTTGACCACAGTGTTAATGTTCGAGTGTGTTTGCTAAGTTTTATCAGTTTGTCTATTACTAACTGTGCTTGTAAGGGGACCTAATCACAACCATCAGCATGTATAACTAATATTATAAACAAAGAAACATAGTGTCTATTAGTAACGTAGTATCTCCCAGTTTGTAATATTTTTCATGCTTCCCTGTTTAATGAATGTGCTGGCATGATGAACTATAGGATCTTTTTCTTAATGTATGCATGGGTGGATGTGAGATTAGATTAAGTTAGTTAATAAATTTAATTTAGCTATATGAAACGAGTTGCTGGCTGCTTGAGGACGTAGAATTAATGAATCCTAGCAACTTGCCAACTTAACAGCCCAAAACAAATGTTTCCGCAAGAACAAGTAGAAACGTAAATTAACGTGAGTCACTAAAATGCAAAACGGCGAATCCTCAAATATGTCTTATCCCAAGCGCGGTCTTTAGACGCTACAGACTGCAGAAAATTGAGCACAATGAACTACTTCTGTAAGACAATGCTTTTATCAGTACAAACCCCTCAATGTCTAGGGTTAGCAAGTTCTTCAATTTACTATTTTTCCCCTTTGTTACACTTACAACTTTAATAGAGTAAACCGATGTAAAACGTGTCACATTGGAGGAAAGTGATGAACTACAACAACTTCAAAGAAAACCAGAGATATATGTGCTTGTTTATTTGTAATTTGCCCATTAGTTTATTTGTTCTCCCATGCTTACATGTTATATTATATTGTTATTTGTAATTAATTCCTGTTAAATGAGTTTAATGTAATGGATTAAGATCCAAATAAAGCCATATGTAGCAACACTTTCAAGGAATGATACAATTTTTTTCTTGTAATTTACGTCTCCAACATTTAGTCATATTGGACGATGAATGAAATGGGTGAAATGATGCTCAATGCGTCCGGGGTCCATGGAGCTTAGAGTTACCCGACATTCGTCTTTCAGGATAAGGGAAACCCCCGGAAAAACCTTATCCAGGTAACTCATCCTGACCGAGATTCGAACTCGGGACCTCTTGAACGTGAGGCAGACATGCTACCATCTACACTACCGATACGGGCGAATGATGCAATGCTTGTACTTTCAAACAAAAATAAATTTGAGGAACAATGGTAAAACTTTCATAAAAATTGTTACTAATCGGGTGTCAGACAAGGATGTACCAAATCGCCGACATTTTTAGTATTTATATTGTGACTTTGTGGATTCGTGAAATTAAAAGTCCAGGTTACAAACACTAAAAATTGCTCTTTATTTCCGTAGAAACACACTTTGATCAACCTGACAGCAGCAAAATTACGTCACATACATAATACAACTTGGAAGGACATCGACCACAAACAAAGTTCATACAGCTGTTCGCGCACACGAGTCCAATTAACGACTGTCCCCTTGACGAGCTGCGGCTTCCTTATTTATATCTTACTCACTATCCGGAATGTTCTCAATCAAGACGGCGCTAGAAGAAAGATGAACTCTCTAGAAATCCGTCTCCTTCCCCCCACAGTTTCGGCGAGCTTTTATCTCCGCACTGCACCGCCTGTCTCTTTGAACTCGTCGGCCGCACCGCCTCGCCTCAACAATGCGTTCACGACAGTATTGAGGAAATGTAGTGAGGAAAATGGAAGCAACTAGTGAATGTAAATTTTGAGATTTAAACGAACAACTTTTTAAATATATTATTGCTTGCAGACGATTTGGTTGTTATTCAAAATAGCGAGTCTGCCCTGCAAAAATGTTTTTAAACGTAATGAAATTTGTGAAAAATAAAATATGATTTTTTATGAAACTAAGGTAATTGCATTAAGTGGGAACGAACTGCTGGCGTGAAAAAAGACGTGAATAAGCGTTACGTAGAACAGGTGAGCAATTTTAATATTTGGGAAGCGATATTGGCTATGATAAGGAATATATGTGAAAAATAAAATACACAAAATAAGACCTGAAGCTTTCCTGGCGACGAATATTTTAAAGATCTTCTCGGGAAATAAGCCAGGTGAAAAGACGTCGACTTAAGGAGCACAGATCTATACAGCTTGATCATCAACTTAAGTAGTTACGTTTCTTTGACCCAATTGATTTTCTATACGCAAGCCATCTCCTGACCTGGCATTTAATTGACTGAAAACAGTCTTTTCTTCAGTGATGCGAGTATTGGTAGTGTTTTGTCTTTGTTGATATTGTCGCGAGCCCATTGTTTCGATAAGCGCGGCACAAAGGGGCAGATAGTGTAGCATAGAGATAAGAGACAGATAATGCCGTGCGGAGATAAAAGGTTTGCCGAAACAGATAAAGATAGATAACTAGAAAGTTCTAGTGACATATTGATTGGTAGAGAATATTCCACAACTGTCTGGAAACATGAATGGCCGTGTATGAAAAGAAGCCATGGCTGGTTTATCGGACAATCGCAAAGAAAGTGTAATCGGAACTGAGAATCGTCCGCCTACAGCTGTGTTTGAACTCTTGTTTGCGAGCATTGTATTGGTGTATGTTCGGTAATTCTGCTACTGTAAGGGGTTGACCAAAGTGTATTTCTACGGAAATAAGAAGCATATTGGAATTTCTGCAACTGGACTTTTAATTTACGAACCCACAGACTCACAATATTTGTGTTATATCCAGTTATATATTTTGTGGTTATAACATTTGTTAAAATATCCTGATGATGGGAGACATATACGTTCCCGAAACGTCAATTTCTAATCCTCTTTTCACCTGGGTTGTTTCCCCAGAAGTTCTTGAAAATAAAATACGCAGATTTTAAAGAATGTGTGGAAGAATTAGCAGCACATTTAGAAATAAAATACGTAAAAAATAAGTTTTACAAAGTTATGACTGTACCTATACTAGCCCTCGTAGGGGAGGGGATCCTTCCCTTTCAACTGCTGTAGTGTGGAGGCTGCGGACCCCTAGCGCTCGTGGTACCTCTGACGTTACTAGAGGAACCTCGGGCCGAACATTCGAGCTCTCCCTGATCGGGAGTTGTTCGGATTGGGTTGGACTCGAGGGGGCAGTGGTTCCCGATATCCGTGGGAGATCGGATACTCTCCGGACGGGGCTGAGGGAAGCCATTAATATTCCCGCGTACTAGCCAGCATAGCTAGTAGAAGGTATGCTAGATCACCAGGCGGCCCCACCGAGGTCATATCGGTAGTCTTCCCATTTTGGAGTTGGCGCGTGTAAGTGGCGTATCCACTTCCATCCCGTCTTGAGTCCACAGGACCAGATGGGGGGGGGGGGAGGCTTGTTAGTCTCTAGGTCTTGCCCCAGGAAAGAGCCTCGGAGGCGCCGGGTGCCCGTTTGGGACTGCTCGGTAACTCCCTGGTAGAAGGAGGCCCGGGTCCTTCGTTCTATGGGTCCAGGGAGTAGATCCTCTGGCATGAATTGTATTGTACCTATACTAGCATACGTAAGTGAGACTTGTACACTAAAAAGCAACGGAGGAAAATACAGCTTCAGAAATGAAATGCTTAAGAAGTGCAAAGGGATGCACTAAGATAGAACTTGAATTGATTACCTATGCCATGAAGAAGAAGAAGAAGAAGAAGAAGAAGAAGAAGAAGAAGAAGAAGAAGAAGAAGAAGAAGAAGAAGAAGAAGAAGAAGAAGAAGAAGAAGAAGAAGAAGAAGAAGAAGAAGAAGAAGAAGAAGAAGAAGAAGAAGAAGAAGAAGAAGAAGAAGAAGAAGAAGAAGAAGAAGAAGAAGAAGAAGAAGAAGAAGAAGAAGAAGAAGAAGAAGAAGAAGAAGAAGAAGAAGAAGAAGAAGAAGAAGAAGAAGAAGAAGAAGAAGAAGAAGAAGAAGAAGAAGAAGAAGAAGAAGAAGAAGAAGAAGAAGAAGAAGAAGAAGAAGAAGAAGAAGAAGAAGAAGAAGAAGAAGAAGAAGAAGAAGAAGAAGAAGAAGAAGAAGAAGAAGAAGAAGAAGAAGAAGAAGAAGAAGAAGAAGAAGAAGAAGAAGAAGAAGAAGAAGAAGAAGAAGAAGAAGAAGAAGAAGAAGAAGAAGAAGAAGAAGAAGAAGAAGAAGAAGAAGAAGAAGAAGAAGAAGAAGAAGAAGAAGAAGAAGAAGAAGAAGAAGAAGAAGAAGAAGAAGAAGAAGAAGAAAAATTCAATTCTGATAAGTTATATGCACGAATCACCAATTTACAAGTTTATTAAACCCAATTTTATGTACAAACATATAAACGCATATTTTGGTGTCTCTAATAAAAACATTAATGTGATTTTAGTGTTTTTGTGATCATAAAACCGTCTTCTTTTCTCCAAGATTAAATTGTTGTATCTCCGAACTGAGCTGATTGTAAACACGTCGGGGAACTCCCGGGCTGTTGTCTGGAGATCCGCTCTGTATAATGTGCTCTGTGTGAGGGTTTGTTTATAGTATTGATTCCTCTGTGCATATTACTTTCATTAGTTTATTAAAAAGTTTGTTTTGTCACAAATGCTTGTATTTGTCGGTGAATATAACAAAACAGCCGCATGGCCAAAATAAAACCTCTTCAAATCACAATCTTCAAAATGAATTTGCCAGCGATTTGATTTCTACCGATGCCATAACATTGCTTTGTAGAGCATATGAAAAAAATGTGAGAAGTGAAAAAAGCTCTAAAGTTATCCAACACGTAAACTCGACAAACAATTAGCAACTATTGACAAAATATGTTAAAAAATGAATCTAAGCAAGAGCAATTGAGGGAATGCTCATTGAACAAACTAAATGAACGTTCTTCAGATATATGCGAAGCACTTTTAGCATCTGAATTACAAACGTACCACTTCGCGTATAACTTTCTTCATAAATATGCCATTTTTTATTTATCCAGATTTATGAACCCTATTTTACACAGTGGTATATTAGGGTTAGAGTTGATACATAAAAATGGACAATTTTAACAAAAATATTTTAAATACTAGAAGGAAGAAATGATGTTTTATTCTGATGCATATTAATTTAAACTATTTTAGACGTTTAAACACTAAGTTTATAATCATCATGAAGTATTTATACTGTTGTGGCTTCATTAGCAAAGATGGGAGCGGAGCAGAAAATTCAGTTCCTAGAGAGTCTAGCTTGAATATTAATTCTTGTGTTTCTCTCCAGAAAATGGGACAACAGAAAAGGAGATGAACCACAGTTTGAAATTCTTCACCACACATGCACTCGGGGTTGTATGTTAAGTGAAAGTGTGATAAGTATTCACCAAATTTACCATGTCCACTTAAAAATTGTGTCAAAACAAAATTTGGTACAAGAGTTTCACATTTTCCTATGTCATATACACTAGGGAAAAATAATGTTTTTGTTAAACTTCCATTTGGGGTTGTTAGCCATTGTTGGTTCCATTCTTCAAGAATATGTTGATGTACTTATTCTCCTTACAGTAGAAATAGGACATAAAGAGTATGTCACAGGAAGATTGGATTCTGCAGCCTTCTTAGCCAAGCAATCAGATCTCTCGTTACCTAGTATTCCAATGTGTACTTTAAGCCTTCCCATGCAAATATGTCCTGGATTGTTTTGAAGCAAGGTTCTGATTTCATGTGCTAATGAATTTAAATTGTATTTATCATTAATAGCGAGTAGAGCTGGTTGTGAATCATTAAGAATACGGGCACTGTTCCCATTAACAATACACCATTTTATAGCTTCTTTAATTGCTAAGAGCTCCGACTGGAATACAGAACATTCAGGTGACAATTTAAACATGGAGTGAGATAGTTCCGTTTGGTTTTCGTAAACAACAAAAGCACATCCTACTGCAGATATATTATCTTCAAATTGGTAACACGAACCGTCTTTAAATATGTATTAATCATGAAAATTACATTTTTCCTTTAAACAGGTTACAAAACTTGATGGGTGTCCTCCTGTGGTAGGATGCTCCGGGATTTGTAGTTTTAAGTGAGACAGATAAGACGCACATTCACGTTCATGTCTTAAATTCGTAATAGTTGCTGTTGATAAACCAGTGAGAGCCGAAAGTTCGATGTTAGCTATAATCTGAGCTACATCAGTGGAAATTGTACGATATCCTCGAATTATGCGAAGGAGGTATCCCCTTTGAATTTGTGAAAGCTTTTTAACTGCCCATTTTTTATTAAGAACATCCTGGAATGCAGATACACCATACAAAATTAGGGGCACTACAGCACCTTGATATATAATTTTAAGAATACTAGAATTCAGACCCCAGGTTGGTCTTGTTGTTGTTGCGAGGGCACCAAGGAGCTTGCTGGCTCTTTCAGCAATATAATCAAAGTGTGATCGAAATGTTAAATATACCATTCATTATGTACATGTTGAAGGTACATTAAGAAAAACTTACGTCAACAGTTTGTATGACAATGTTGTATGAAAAATGCGAGATAAACTGAAAATGAGTTTACTTAATGCAGCAACAGATTTTGAAAGGAGATATACTGCAAATATAAGAGTTGATGCCCTTAACAAGCAAGAACCAATTGTGTAATAGCGTCTTAATGTGATAAATCTGGAGGTCACAGACAATGTAACAATAAGTTAATCTGCAATTTATTCCTTAAAATTACCACGGCCAAATGTAATTAAAATGAAGGGTACTTTTATTCGGTAGGACGGAGCCTACATGATTAAATCAGGACGTATATTGAATGGCTTTTCCCCCTAATTTAATACATAAACGTGCCTCGCACGTGAACCGCATTTGTGAACAGACACGTGGAGAATGTACTTTAGTGGATTGGTTAGTGGTTGTGGTAAAAAACGTCTCTTGAAAGCTCCATCGAGAGTTCGGTCATTTTGGTGCTTAACACCAATAGTTCTACTTCCTCTTGAACCAGCATTTAAAACACGATAACTCCTTAGATCCTAGTGATGCTCCATCTATTCTTATAGCCCAAAATGTATTGTCTAATTATGAACTGGACACTAATCTTACTCGTTTTTAGCCGGCCTCTTTAGCTGCTGATAGGTGTCTGCCTGATATTCAAGAGGTTATCTGGATAAGATTTTCTTCGGAGCTTTCACTTATCCTGAAAGATGAACGTTGAGTAACTAAGCTCTATGGGCCCTCCGCTCATTTGAGAGTTATTTCACACATTTCAGTTATCATCCGCTATGACTTAACTTTGGAAGATGTAATTTAAAAACAAAAAGTAAAAGAATTCTAGAAACGTAGAGTCAGACTGAAAAATTCAATACCATAGCCGGGATTTGAACCACGGATATTCTGGTCTCCGTCCAGCCACTCTAACCATTGAGCTACTATGGTCAACGTGCCGATATGACGTTAAATTCTCCAACTGATTCGTGTTTTTCCCAGTAAACCACTTAGGACCAATGGCGACATACAACATGTTAGTACTTTAAGGCTCGGGCTTTATAGTTAACCACTATTAGGTCAATTAATGGAAATTAATTGTTCTGTCACACTGGCCGTGTGTAGGCTAAAAGTATGGAAAGAACATTTAATGTGAAAGAACAATTAACTTCCATTAATTGACCTAATAGTGGTTAACTATAAAGCCCGGGTCTTAAAGTACTTACACGTTATAAGTCGCCATTAAGGTAGTTGTCTCATGTGTTTATGAGAACTCCTAGTGGTTTACCGGGAGAAACACGAGTCAGTTGGAGAATTTAATGTCATATCGGCACGTTGGCCATAGTAGTTCAATGGTTAGAGCGACTGGACGGAGACCAGAAGATCCGTGGTTCAAATACCGGCTGTGGCATTGAATTTTTCAGTTCTGACTCTACGTTTCCACAATTTAGCCTACACACGGCCAGTGTGGACGAACATTTAATTTCCATAAAAAAAATCTGTATTTCTGTATATCACTTTACTGAGTGGGATGGCTCGGGCGGTTTCGTCTGTGGCCCGTATTTGGGAGGTCCGCGTTCGATTCCCGTGGCTGACCTATCTAACCCATGGGCTTTTCGGTTTTTTTCAGGAACCACTTCCTCCTCCGGTAGGTTGGTTTTTGGTCTCCGCTCCTCTGCTGGGACCATTTTGGGAGCGCCAGCCAGGGACCTTTGGGGCTCGGCTGCTGGGCTCGTTGCCGTCCCGTAGTAAGGGAGCCTGTGCCTGGTCTGTCAGGGGAAGTCTCCATCCAAGTAAGCTGTAGGGACCCTGCCCTCTGTACTGTCGTGGCTCCTTGGGTCGGCCGCCTTCTATCTCGTTCGCCTCCTTCTTCCTCCTGGGGGTACCCCACTTGGGGGCATGGAACAATGGGCCAGCATGATGGCCTACGTATCTTATATAATTTACGTCCTCCAACATTTAGTCATATCGGACGATGGATGAAGTGGGTGAAATGATGCTCAATGCGTCCGGGGTCCATGGAGCTCAGAGTTGCCCGATATTTGTCTTTCAGGATAAGGGAAAACCCCGGAAAAGCCTTATCCAGGTAACTCACCCTGACCGAGACTTGAGATTTACTTAATAAAATGAACGGTAATATCAAACAATTCTCTATATAAACAGATATATAAATGGAAATACTACAATTAATTCCCATAAATTACGTTTTACTTCGAACCAGTTAGCATTGTTTAAACACGCGCCAACACCAATCTGTGACGTTAAGAGGAATTTTTCAAGGAATAAATATATTTTCAGAGGTAACAAGCATCTTTTTTAAGTTTGACAATTTCCGTTGTGTGGCTGTCTACAGTTCATCGCTTCTTTTTCTCAATGAATCAGAAACTTCTTACTCTCAACAATAAATATAAGTTCAATGTCATCTCATTACAGACTAAAGCATACATTAAGTGCATATGTATTGGCATAATTTAAAGTTTTGAAGAATATATTTGCATAACGTCTTTTTACGTGCCTATTTTATGGCATATTATCAAGTTCCTTAAAGGATATCTACATGCAATTACGTAGATTTTTAGCGCATTAACCTCACACCCTATATGACTACTCCACTTACGTTACCAAGTTCTGTGTCTCTCTAAATCCTAAGGATTCTTTTCTGTAAACTTCTAAAGTTGATATTGCACAAACTCTGACTTCTGAACGTAGCCACTGAGTTCGAAGTACCGGAAACTTGAGCTAATGCGCTTCCTGTTGTTTGATCTCGCGGAAACACCGAAATGTCACAGCTACTCTGACTTTTAACTAATTGCTTTAGTTTAACTCTTGATTTTCCTTTATATAGCTTCTTATCCCCTGATAAATTTGAAACTTCGCATTTTATATTAGGCATTGATCGTATAAGTGGGAAATATTTATTGGTATTATTTATGTTCCCTATAATTTGTTTATAAAAGTTTTAATCTATCAAGTCAATAATTGGGTATCAACGTAGGGAAAAGGGTTTAATGGATAGTGATAAAATAAGCTAAAATTAAACGAAGACTATCCTGTCATGTGTATGATATCGAAAACCGAAGCGCCATGGGCTGTAGAACAACTAATTTCACTTTTTGTTCTCCCTTGCTGACCAATGCCGGTGGTCGGAGTTGCTCGGGTTCCTTCACAGTGAGGGAGCCGAAGCATTTTATCAGAGACACCAGGGTTGAGGGGTGCACCCAATCCTGGGATGATGAAGAAATGAATCATGGAGCAATTGGTGGAATGATGGTGGGGAAACCGGAGGACCCGGAGGAAATCCACCACAGCACTATGTTGTCCACAAATCCCACTTTTCGGTCGCCTGGGATCAAACTCGAGCCGCCTAGGTGACAGCCAAGCGCTCTAACCATTCAGCCATGGCACGGTCTGCACTTCATAAATTAATAAAACATTAAAAATGCTTTAGAAGGCCTATGGCTCCAAAGAAAATGCCTGTCAAAATCTGTTGCTTTCACATAACGTTCCCTTCAACTTTCGTACAAAATATTCTTATTATTAAAATCTTCAAAATTATTATTCTTGTCCATCGTTAAGTGAGAAACATTTGCAGGAATGGCTTGATTGCACATTTCTTTGTGGGTGTAAAGGAAACACAGTACGCCTAAACGATAGTCAAATGTTTTAAAATCTAGTTATGTTAATGCCGGTCATTATTACGGTTTTTAAATTCCGTTCCGTTTACAAGATGATGAGGAAACTAAAATGGATGGGAACTTACCACTTGAAGTTTTATTAAGTATTTCACAATTCAAACCAATAAAATTAATATTTCGAAAGCTGTAAATGCCATAAACAAATTTGGCAAATATGTTTTAAGATCCATTTGTATAATAAGTTGTTGATTTTTCAAGGTTTACAAGGTAGGTATATAACATTCAGGCAAGTAAACAGAAAAATCTGGCAAGTATTCCCTAAAAATGAATAGAATAAAACAAAAATACTTGAAGCACAAATAATAGCCAATTTCATGATTGGTCAGAACCATCTCTTCGGCCGAACACGTAATCTCTGTTGAAGCTCATATCCATATTGGAAAGCAAAGCTCACTGAAAAAAGAACTCTATGGCCGAGATGATATAAAGTACTTCTTAGGTTTGAAAGTGGCTGAAGATTTCTGGTTCATTCGCACTTGCAGTTTGTTAAACGGCACTTTTCAATGTTTCTGAAAGAATTCTGTAGAAACGGACATTTTTCCAAAATACTTTAGAGAAAATGAATGCAAGAAGAAAATGAGTATACCAGTTTCAGCGATTGACGCATTGGGGTAAAAACAAAATGCCCAACGATTCCGCTATGTTTAACAGTTGGTCCTTATGCAGCCACGATCTTAGTTTTGTGTACTTAAAAGCGAGCCACTTGTCCCTGCGAGATGAGATTCCAGCTGATATGATTCTGACATTTGATGTAAACGTTAACAAAATATATTTTTATTTACCGCAATAATCGTAATTTTTTTAAGAAACGGCAGTGAAGAATTGGAAGCAGGTAAGTAACAACAATTTTTAACACCAGATCCGAAGGAAATAAAGTTAAACTACTGTAATTGGATCATGGACAAGAACGCCGTAAATAATAAACCTTCTTCAGTCACTCGTACATTTTTTTGTAGTTTGTAGTCAGCAGTCAGACCGGGATTTACCTACCTGTCATTGAGATTGGCCACTCTTGTTTTGTATTCATTTTAGTGCGAAGGTTTAAGTGGAATATCATGAAAGTTAATTGCTTAAGAATTCCTGGATCTGTTTGTAACAAATACACATAACTGAACGTTATTCTCTTCCTTTATCATTTTAATCGTGTACCAAGTATTTTCAAGTTTTATTCACAGTGACAGAGGCATTACTTTAAAGTAATCGATGATTAATTGTAATAATGAATATACAAACAATTATTCTAAGTTTAATAATTCAGCTCTTGAACCCAGAGGATCAATTTAGATCATTTTTATTATAATTCACGTCACGTAACGGACGTCACATCGGACGATGAAGAAAGGAAAACAATTAATTTTAGTAATTTTTTGGGATATATTGAGATTGATCATATAATTTCAGAATTTTTAATTATTAAAGTTGTGTATAACTGGTGTAATTCTAGCTGATTCTGCAATTGATGCTATTCTTCTCGACGTTTATTTCTCTCTCAAAAAGTTTTTAATTCAAGCAATTTTATCCTTAATTATACTCTTTCCAACATTACTAAAAGCTAATAAAAACATTTCCTTATTAATAAAAATTCCACTTGCTTCATTCCTTATCCAGTTAACTCACCCTGGACGACATTCGAACTTGGGACCTCTTGAATATGAGGCAGACGTGCTTCCACTATACTACAGAGGCAGGCGAACAGAAAATTTTAATATCCAGATAACTGAGCAAATAATAATTAGTGAAGGAACTGCATTCCATTCCAGAAATTTAAACCAATATTTCATTCTAAGTGCGTTTTGAATCCAAGGAAAGCTTTTTAATGAGAAAGAGAAAGACAGATTCCCCCCCCCCCCAATAAAAGGTGTGCTTAGGTTCACCAACATCTAGAATTTTTAAAGAATATCCTGCCCCCAAAATAGATCTAAAATATTTGATTAATATGCCAAATGTTAAGTAAATTTGCATGACAAATAATGTCTTTATTCACACATTTCTGGATGCTATTTGAATAATACTGGTTATTTGGAAGGTATTTTATTTGTATAACTGATGAAACATAAGAGAACTTAAAAAAAACACACAAAACATAAGAGCCCTTTAAAATATAAATTCTATTACAAACAAAACTTTTTGTGGCATTAAGTATTTGTGATAATCATGCTTATTGGTTTGAAATTTCCAATAATTGCCAATTTTAAACTGCTGTCGCTCTGTGGTGTTATGTAAAGAGTACGAAAGTTCTAGACCAGCATATACGACCCGACTGTTAACCTCTATCGATTGAGTTTATTTCTATTTGTATCTTTAATTAAGTATGCCTTGAAACTAATTCCGCAAATAGTTATCTGGATTAATATAAAGTACATGAAAAGATAAGCAATCGTAAGAATAGTATTTTGAAGCTATGTAAAAAGAAACAACCGAGAGTAGAGAAACTCTTATTAGTTTAAAAGTTGTATAAATAATATAATTTTTGGTTTCAGTTCGTCACCATTTCTTTTACCTTGAAATCATTTTGAGGAAAATGTATGTGTTCAACAAATTCAGAATTGAGAAATATTTAATATTTATACTAATGCGTTAGCTACAGAAATGTTAATGGGTACAGAAAGTAGTATGATTTTAAAATGTTATCCCAAAATCATAATCGTTTTGCTCCTCCTACAGACGTATAATAGCCAGTGACCAAGAAGTGATTTCTGAGAGTCAGATGTGAAGGTCGTGACTTACAGCTTCACCTGTAGACAAACAACAATGCGCCCAAAGTATCTCAGAGAGAGATCTGAACCACGCCCCTCCACGTGTAATTATAATGTGGCCCTCCTTACGCAGAAAAGAAAGCAAACCGTTTACTTGCACTTGGAGAACAAAGCGGGGCGTGAAAACTTAGCACTTTCTTCACATGCGCCTCCGTCCCAGCAAATTGTCTCTCTAATAATTAATGTTACAGTTACAAGAAACTATTAAAAATAAAAGAGCGTGTAATTACAGGACAGTTTGCTCACATTCCATGCGCGCCTGGTGGCCTGTTTAACAACCATGCATGCGAATAATCGTCTCATCGCATTTTCCAGTTTCCCTACTGTTCCGGGAACTAAATATGGATTTCTTTTCATATTTTGAAAGTTCAAACTAAACAATAATAGCAAAATCTTGAGTATACGATCGAAACAGGATGTCTTTTTCATATGCACATCATTTAAATCATAGTTAATACAAAATAAGATATCGGAAGAACAAGCAAGCTTTACAGCAGGCAAATCATGCTGTGATAATATATTTGTGATTAGACAAATCACCGAAAAAATATTGCCTAAAGGGAAAGAAGTGTATATGGTATTCATTGATCTTGAAAAAGCATGTGACTGTACCTATAAATAGAATATCTGAGGCAATAGAAAACTTTGGAATACCTAAGTCCCTTATATACTGTATTGCTGTGGTATTATATTATATACAGTGGTAACGACATGTATAACGGATGCCGGAAGAACGGTGGCCCAAATAAATGCTAAAGTGGGAAGTACCATACAGAAGAAAGCGGGGAAGAGTCAGAAGAACGTGGCACGAGGAAGTATGTGGTCATATGAAGAAGAGGGGGCTGGAAGCAGGACAATGGAACGACAGGAATCTCTGGAAAGCAGGTACAAAGGGTGAACTGCTGTAAAGTGGAAAGCCTATAAATAAATAAAACATTATTTAAATATTTTTTCTTATCTAGTGGGATGGTTCAGGCGGTTCCGTCTGTGGCCCACAATCGGGAGCCACGGGTTCGATCCCAGTGGCCGACCTATCTGACCATGGGATTTTTTCGTTTTCTTTCCAGAGTCGCCGGCTATGTAGGTTAGTTACTACTCATGAATTTCCTTTACCTACGTTTCATCTCTTTTATCATTTCAATTGATCTCTCCTCTGGTGGTCTCTTTCAGGTTAGAAGTGTCGGCAGTGTCTCGGCGCTGCATGGCTGGATAATATTCTTTGAGTAAAACTTCCTCCTTCCTTAGGAGGTCACTGGTCTATGAGTCAATTCTGGTGGGACCGCAGTCGGTTGTACTGGCCTGCCCGGGAGTTTACAACTGGTGAAGTGTAGAGATGTTGCCCTCTGCACTGTCGTGGCTCTTTGGGACGGCCGTCCTGTCTCCTCTTGCCTCATCCTTCCTCTCGGGATGCCCCTCTTGAGGGCACAGGTACAATAGACTGGTTGCAGTGTGGAATTCCCTCCGTACAGTAATCCAATTCAGTATCATTTTTTGTTCCTTCTCTCTATTCTGGGATCTGCATTGATATGGTACGTAATTTTAGAAGTCTAGTTTGGTTCAAACGGTATATACAATTTTTTATTTTCTTAAAAATGGTGGCAAAGCTTTTGATTAAAATACCCTATGTTACAGATATGTTCGAGAAAATAACATACACAGGTTTTCTTCATTCTGTGGAATACTGCATAATGGGAAAACTGTCAAGAGATGAATAAAAATTTACTACAAAAATTAATTTTGTTGAAGCACACAGTTCCTGTCCGTTACATTTTATGTGAGGGTTAACGATTTTGGCGATATTCTTTGTTATTCGTTTAAAATTTTCCAATAGATTCCTCAAATGGGAAGTCATTCATTTTTTCTTCTGATTAGAACAGAAATTCAAAGCCAATATACAGCGAACAGCTCATACAAATCTTGACCATTGCTAAAGCTATTCCTATTTTGTGATGCTACCTCTGAGTAAATATGTAACAAAATAATTTCTAAAAATTATGTTCTCGATTAACGTAAAGAGATAGAACAATAAAGCCTTTAAAATAATAGTTACAAGAAGGGGACATCAGGACTCACGGGAGAATTTTGTCAGCCAGTTAGAAAACGACATACATTGTAAACAACAATTTGCTTATAAAGTGATTAAGACTTTAACGAAACAAGAGAAAGACAGAGTGAGAGAAAACAATATATCTGAAGAAGAATGGTTGAAATATTATGAGAAATTATGGTATGAATCAGGAGAAAATGGAAAGTCAATAGAGAATGAAGTAATACTTAAAACATCTATAGATTTGATCACTAAAGAAGAACTTACCTTTATAATATATAATATATTACCTTTACAAAACATGAAAAATAGAAAGGCTCTGGAAACAGATGGAATAAGCGCAGAACTAATCAAGTACGGAGGAGAAAAATTAAATGTAAGACTACTCAATTTTATCAACAAATGCTGGAAAACGAATGGCATTCCTAAAAGCTGGTACGATGCACATGCTGTAAATATATTTAAAAAGGATAAAAGAAATGTATGTGATAATTACAGAGGTATAAATCTCCTGAATACAGCCTATAAGTTGTATACAAAGATCATAAACAAACGTCTAAGTGTAATTACAGAAACATTATTATTAGAAAGTCAAACGGGATTTAGAAAAGGAAGATCTTTCATAGATAATATATATTCTATTAACCAAATTATTAAAAAGAGAAGGAACATAATTTAGAAACACATATGGCCTTCGTAGATTTGGGGAAGGCTTTCGATAAGGTGAGCAGGACTAGACTCTGGCAAATATTAGACAAGAAAGGATATCCAAAACAATTGATAGATGTACTCAGAAACATATCAAGAAACAAAAATAAAAATAGTTTTAGGAATGGAAGATTATCAAAAGATGTGATAATTAATAATGGTTTAAGACAAGGATGTAGTTTATCTCCGCTATTGTTTAACATGTATATGGAAGATATTCACAGAAAATTAAAAGATGAAAAGGAATAAAAATAAATAAAAATAATGCGTTAAGTATGTTAATCTTTTTGGATGATATGATGTTAATACAAAACAGAGAGGATAAGCTGCAAATAAATATGTACAAGCTACAAAAATTGATGCAAGATTATGGTTTAGAAAACTTATCAATATTTCATAGCTTTCTTAAACAAAATATTTCTTAAGCTAAATGATTCATCTTGATGTTTATTGTCTGTCAACTTGATTTTGAATTTGTTATGTTTTTGTAAATTGTATTATATTCATAAATTTGTAAACTATATTCCTAATATACCTTTGGGTAAAATAGGAATAAAAAATTGGATAATAAATAAATAATAAGATTATGGTTTAAATATATCCGTAGAATTATCAAAGGTTGTGGCATTCACAGGAAAACAAATAAGAAGATCTAAGATAGTGTTAAATAATTATGTGTTAGAACAGGTGGGGACATTTAATTACTTGGGCTGTAATGTAACCTATAAAACAAACAATGAAGAAATAAGTAGTAAATGAAGCAACTTTCAATACATTTGTGGAGTAATAGTTCCTACATTGAAAACAAAAACTTGAAAGGATACAAACCTAAAATTGTATAAGATGATGGCTGTTCCTGTTTTACTATATGGTTCGGAGACATGGACAATTAAAAAGAAAGATTAGAACCAAATACAAGTGGCAGAAATGAAGTATCTCTGAGCAGTAAAACGAATCACCAGACAAGATCGTATTAGAAACGAAGACATAAGGGAAGAATTAGATATATTCTCATTGCAAGAAAAAATACAAACAAATAGAGAAAAATGGAAAAGCCATTTACAAGGAATGGATAACTCTCGCATTTCATTAAAGTCTTACAATAACAAAGCTTTGGGTTATAGAACAACAGGAAGACTACTAAAACAATGGGAAGAAGTATGAGGCCAGAACAAAACTCTGCTAAACCATAAAGAGTTGATGATGACGATGATGATGATGACGATGACGACGATGATGACCATGATGATGATGACGACGACGATGATGATGATGATGATGACGACGACGATGATGATGAAAATAATAGTTTATTGAATAATTCTTTGAGAAGGCTTTGTAAATATAACACTAGATTTTAACGCTTCTTTATAAAAATGGATAACCACCTAGTTTATAGCTATTAATTGCCTTTATAGTCATGAAATATATTTTACCTAGCAAACTTTCAACAAGTGTGACATTTCATTTTAATAGTCTCTCTTTCTAAAGTTTTTGCATAATCTTCGGCATTCTTAGTTCAATTCCGGCAGCAAGAGAAGTTGCCTTACTATGTTTGGTAATACAAAAAGGAGGGGAATAATAATAGAGAGAATACTGAAATTCTGTTGTAAGTGTATTATAGGGCAGAAAGGGGAATTATTGAATCTGTACATGAAGCAACAGAAAAGTATTAAGAACAAATAGTTGGTGGTCGGAATTGGAGAGAATGGTATCGAAGATAGGCATGGGAAATTTATGGAGAGCAGAGGACTCAAATCATAGCGGTTTTTGGAAGGAAGTGAGAACTCGAGTACAAGGCATAGATAGGCAGGAGATTTGGGAAAGTATAGAAGAAAAGAAATCTTTGAAATTCTGTAAGCAATTAAAGACGAATGGGGTAGGGAAAAATATATAGTACATTGTGACAAAACTGGAAGAGAAGGTATAGCATGGATGAGAGTAGGAATATTATATCTAAAAGGGCTGAGAAATAATGAGGTAGGGATATGTGAATTTTGTGGACAAAAAGAGAGCACTGTTCATTACCTGGTAGAATGTAAGGAGTTAAAAAAATTACAGGAGAAAAATATGGGATAAGAAATGGGACAGTATGAGCAAAGAGGTAGTGGCGTTATGCATGTTAACGGGGATGGGTGAAAAGAAAAATAGATGTATAGGAGAATTTTTATATAGGTTAAGAGAAGAGTGGATTAGGGCAAAAGAAGCGAAGGTCAATAAGAAATGACACCTAGCTGCTCAGGAAAACCAAAGGCTTATGTCCAGGGGACCTGAGTCAGCGAGTAAATCTTGGGTCAGCAATTTTATGTATTTGTACAGGATGCACGTTCGGTGTTAAAGTTATTGTAAGGAAAATGTAATAGAAATTGCAAAAATAAATATCAAATATGAAATAATCCCATTGTTGTTTCTTTATATTACCTATCACAGCAGCAACGTATATAAAAATCAGTGTTTTGCTGCGTATCCACCCTCCTTTACTTTCCCCGCTTATTTATGCTTTATTTCTCCTCCGTCGTGCGTAAGTGGGCGTGAGGCCGGCAGCTGGGTTGGTAGGCCTTGGCCCTCAAGGGCTGTCGCGCCAGTGGTTAAGTTTTAAGTTTTTATGTATCTGCTCTGTAGTCCCCACGTTCTACTCATATAAAATCCCAGCCGATTGTTTCTGTTTTACTTTATTATTTTACCATTGACTCCGTTTGCATTTTGTCATTCTTTAAGATTGCTTCAAAGTCTTAATATGTTAATTAGATTCGATGGTTCCTGGAGTCAATATATACCGGATAAATGACATTAACTGCGTATTTGCCTTTTTAGAAGGGGAGGCATGAAGATTCGGTGAAATGTGGAAATTTAAATTTACATGTAGTCAAGGTGATACAATACACGTGGCCTTCCTGTATCGTTTGTTATGTTGGACATTTCGGTTGTGATACTGAATGTCACAAACCACTTAGGGTATCCACGAGAGAGGTTCAGATCGGTCGTACTAAGAGCTGAGGCTCAGCATATAACGACTAGCTTTTAAACATCTGACTACTGATTTATAATTAATCTATTTATGAAAATGTCAATCTCGATTAACATAAACTAGATCGAGAAATAAGCTATCTGAAGACTAATTTACAGAAGGTATATAAAATAGATAATAGCAGGTAGAAAAATATAAATGTGAATATAAAATGCAGGGTTTAGATTGGTTGACTGACAGACATCATTTTTTCAGGGGACCTCAAATACGGCATTTGTGTTGACATCTTTGATGTTATATCTTCGAGCCAATAGCTACTTTTCCTCTGACACAGAAAGTAAAAATCACGGTTACCAGTTTAAAATCCTGGAGGAAAATGTAGCAGCATAAATTGCAGTATCAAGTTATGCAATTTAAATGAACTGGATGGACTTGTTAATGGAGAGTGGCGACATTGACCTTCTGGTATTTGACATTTCACGTCATGTCAGCCTTCGCATGTTGCTTCTTCAGTTCTTGCTTTCGGACGTGCTCTCGAAGGAATTATGTGTTCTATCACTGGAGACGTTTAGAAATTGCTTTTAAATAGCGAAGCCAAAAGAAGTGTGACGGTAGATGAATTAATTGAGACAAATATGCCATTGAGTGGTATAAATAGTACCCTTAGAGTTGCCAACTTCATTTCCTGCAAATGTGAATTATTTAAGAATCTCGTACTGCTGATGTGACAATAAATAGGAAATTATGAAATATCATGAAGGAATAAAAATTTACAGGCATTGGAGAAGGAAACAATTGAAGGGCTTGGCAGTAGACAATGACAAAGGACACAGCATATTTAGAGAAACAAAGAGTTGAAAGTTTAGAAAAATCATATTACGAGGTACGTCCAGAAAGTAAGTTCTGTTTGGTAATAAAATGAAACTGTGTACAGATACAGAAAAATTATTTATTGCACAAATTCTACAACTCTTAAACTACTTTTCCACATAACTGCCGAAATTGTGCAAGCATTTGTCATAGGCCCAAGTTTTTGTATACCTTCTTCATAGAAGTTTGCCGCCTGTGTCTTCAAACAGTTGAAAACATTTTCTTTTAATTCTTCGTCATTGTTGAAGTGTTGACCGCCAAAGAAAGATTTGAGGTGCAAAAACAGATGAAAGTCGCTAGGAGCGAGGTCAGGGCTGTACGGGGGGTGGTCAAACACGTCTTAGCCAAATCCCTGTAGGATGTTTTTCGTCGCATTTGCAGTGTGTGGTCGTGCGTTGTCGTGAGGAAACACAACACCTTTTGACATCGCAAATTTGCCGATAAATTTCAATTGGTTTCACTTTCCTGGCATTCAGAAAGCGAATCACAGATCTGATTTCACAAGCGGCGGGGCTTTCAATCAACACCGACATTGTAATCAAGCACAACAAAGCGTACGTGGCAGACAGCGATCTCACAATGGCGCACGTTTCTTCTCTTTGATACAGAGCGTCTACCGCACATGTGCGGAACTGCGATTGCATCGCTGCAGCAGAGATAAAATGAAACAGAAGTTACTTTCTGGACGCCCCTGGTATTATTTTGTTAAGCATACATCGAAAACAAAGAGGTTTTCCCATAAACCTATGTTTATAGAATAAACATACTAATAAATGAACTACAGACACCTTACCATTATTTACATGCATTAACTCAATTTTACCGTAAATGTCCCTTACCATATTTACTCCCGAGCCCTTCAACTCATACTGAATAGCCAAGAAAGTGGTACCAAATAGTTTCTTCAAAGTTGCGTGATAAAAATGAACGAACTAAAACTCTGCCGCAATGTAGCAAAGCATGTAATCAATTGCATTCCTACTTCCTCTGCTCATGGAACTGTCGATTCAAATTGTAATAATTGTGCAGTAAGCATATCTGTTTGCTCAAAAGATCAAATATTTCATTGTACATTTGTTTCATGTTAATTTAAGTTCATTGCATTTAATATTTCCAGGCTTTATTATTCTCATGGCCATTTTATATAAATTTTTGTAGCTTTAAGTTTTAGTGCTGACTTCGGGCCCAAATGACCTTGTTGTCGATGGGCCCTAAAACACCACACACCCACTCACTCACGCACTATATTGTTAATAGCACTGATACTAAAAAGCAAGTGACTATCAGTGCCATAGTGGTACCGCACGGCGAAATAGTTGAATCAAAGGAATTCATAATGTCATTTATCTAAAAAGTGAAGTCTGTCCTAAATAGTATATGGCAAACATGTACAAAGTAGCTTTATCGTGCTCATTTTGTTCGTTTTGCAATCATTCTTACCCGCAGAATAAAACCAGTGAGATTTTAACTCTTGTATCAACCACTTAGAAAAACAACTCTTAGATTTTTTTTTTTAATTTTACGTCCTCCAACGTCAAGTCATGTTGGATGATAAATGAAATGGGTGAAATGATGATCAAATGAGCTCGGGGTCCATAGAGCTTAGAGTTATCCGACATTTTTCTTTAAGGATAAGGAAACCCCCGGAAAAGCCTTATCCAGGTAACTCGCCCTGACCGAGATTTGAAATAGGGATCTCTTGAATGTGAGGCAGACACGCTACATCTACGCTACCGAGGCGGGCACCCTTAGATGTGGATTAGAAAACATCAGTTGGATTTTACGTTTCTTTCATATACTTGTATAATTACTTTGTATGAGTTTCTGTACAATAACTATTTTCTACTCCATGCCCGCCTAAAAACTAAAACTGTAAATCGTTTATATCTTATAGATGCCTGATTATTAATTGACCCGACGTCAACTTTTGAATACAACGTGATTTTAAAAAGTGAGTAAAGTAATATGTAGATACGGATCACTGATATTCGGATGAAAACTGGTTCAACTGCTATGCTAAAAGACTCCAGAGAAGCGATGCCCAACTTTGTCTCTTGTGTATTAGAGACAAGTATTAGAGAGCTTTATTGTTGTGTCTCGTAAATGCGTCATAGCTCGTCGAGAAGCATTGGAAACAAATCTGCGTTCCCCTCTTTCACATACGGTTGGGCGACGTTTGGGCAGTTGAGCGGATTTGTTGTTGGTGATATTCTTGAATTTGTTATTTTAACATTTCAGCTTTATTTTCCTGTATCCTGGCGTTAACTCTTGGTAATTCCTATATTTGATAATATGCTTTGAAAGTTTGTAAAAGTGGTCTCGTACTGGGGACTTGTGTCTGTCCCAACAACATCCAAGAATGTCCATGCTAGCCTGCAATATTCTTCCATATTTAATCACAAAATATCAAATGATGTGCAACAGCTTACATCACGTTTAAGGACTTTAACACTGTGGGATTTTTAAACTGTAAAAGAATTTACTTAGCCAATGGTTACTGATAATTATCATTAACCAATATCTAAGTAATTTCATAATTTTTATCTACAATGTGCTTTTGAAAGCTCCTCTTACACGGGTCATTAAAATAATATTATTAAAGTACATAAATCATTTAATTTTCCATTTGATTTCACATAGGAAATGCTTTACTTTGTCAAATCATATCTGACTTGAAAACGCCCGTGCGGATATTTCACGGAAAACTAGTTAATTGTTAGCGGAAATTATTTTAAAAGCGAAAAATTTTAAATCTCACAAAGTATGGCATATCAAGTCTTATGAAGATTTTACGAATATTGTGAAATACGAAACATTCTATCACGTGTATTGGATATATACTCCAAAATGTAAAACCAACTGTTCCTATTGTGATAGGTGGCATGGTTTAGAATATGAGATTTGATATTTATGTCTATGCCTAGTAATATTTACGGAACGGTCCCAAGCTGTGATCCTGAACAGCTTTTACTGTACCCACGCACTTTGAAACAAGGCACTGTTCATTAGACTAGCTCCAGTTGCATGAACATGCCACTTTCTTCACAGAACAACATTCCAAACACCCAAACAAACACGTATATGACAAGTGGCTTGTGTCTAATATAGATGGTGTGACAATATGTTGGGCGTAGTGTAAAACTTCTCTCTTGATTTATAAACTATCGTGTCTTAAGCTAATGAATATCTGCAGTTCAGAATATGCAAATGGACGTTGAATGTTGGAGTTTATTAGTGAGTAATTTTTATCACTTTAAAATGAAGTGAGTATTGATTTACAAGAGTGTAAGTTTGCTGCATGCCACTGTCTAAATATGAAAATCTACAGAAATTCCTGAATTAAATGTGCATTAAGAAATAGAAACAGAAGTAAAGATATAAATAATAAACAATTAACCGAAAATAAGACATAATTTCATATCAATCTTATTACTATTTTAAGATAAATTTATAAAAAGGCATTGATCGATTTTTCTGACAAAATAGCAATTCTTTCTGAGGAGTATGGTCTATAAAAATTTTATTTTATTTAATAAATTATTGCTGGATTAAAATTCCCCTTTGTGGTGCAGCGGGCTAAAGCACTGTAGCTCTAATTTCGGACACGGAATGTTCCCAGTTCCAATTGCAGCCATAGGCTAGGAGCTTTCAAGCCCAGGCAGTCTTTCGTGTTCACTTCACTGGAATTCTAGTAGGACATAGGGATTGAACTAAAGACCTTCAAGATGAGGTGTGAGGACCGTTGACCGTACTACTACTGCTACAACCACCACCACCCCCAACACCAGCGCCACCACCACTGCTACTACCAATTAAATTACAAAGAATTAACAAGCCCTTGTACTTGAATACTAATATATTTCAGTTATAAAACCATACGCTTGTAGAGAAAACTTTGGTTTTAATTGAAATTGCATGAAGTAGATTTTTTTTTTTTTTACTTCTAAACGTTATTTTAAACAACGACAACCTGAGTATTCTCAGCTGTAAACACGAGCCTAACATTCTTCACCCCTCCAACCCGGTAAACGTATCCTAAGATGTTTATGATATTGTGGTTAGGGGGAACAACAGATTTTCCGTACAAAGAAGCCGCCTGGGGATCCTTTAAGCGCGGTCACTATAAGTTGATCTGTAGCTAGGTAGCCCGACCAGCCTTCATGTGCAATCCTCAACACATTGGCAAGTGCGCAGTGCTAAACAGTAATGCAACAACTTGCTTTTTATAGATTAACTTTCGACTATCACTTACCAAGTATTTCACTTGGAGCACATGTACCAGAAATCTTGATTTATCTGAAATTTGTGCGTAAAATAGAATCCTGGATAAATAATATCCAAATACGCAAAAATTCTGTATGGAAGATCTTTCCGGTTCATTTTTCTCCATATTAGTGTAACTAAACCTGTCGTTTGATTGCAAACAATTGTGTTTGTTATGCAAATTGTGCACGTGATCAAGATTGTGTTGCATAATTTGATATTGGTTTTCTTCAACACTAAGAAGTGAATTAAAGAATCATTTTATATAAATTCTATAATATCTAAGAAATGATGTAATATTTTGGAATTGGTAGAACATGACGTGTGATTATGACAATGCGTTTTCTTATTTCGATAGGGATTTCCCCTTATAGTTCAACATACAGGAAACATAGCATCCACCTGTAAGGATAGGTGCTGAAGACACGTCTTCTGAAGGACAGTGAAGGATACTTCCTCATACAGCACGATCAATTCTTCCTCCTCCAGTTGCGTGTACACAACACTTTTTCCCTGTTTAATACTTTTTATTCATGTATAGGATTATTTCTAGCAACTCTGTTGCAATAACGAGTTTTACGAAGCTAATTTTTACTGCATGTATGTGTCAATTTAATTATTTTATAATAAATTGAACACTGGATCTCTTTCCTCACTACATAATAATTGTTTCTGCTAATGACATAAAGGGGGAACTTTCAATTTTGATATCGATATTATGGCCATGTACCCTTTTAATTGCTACATTAGGTGCGTTCGCTCTGTGGAATGTTTAGTTTTACTTTATGGAGTAGCTGTTTTGGAGGGATTTTGTTCCTAGGATAGCTTGGATGCCTATCATGTTTTGTAAGCGTGTTCAAGCCTACATTTATATAAGCTTTTGAGTATTATTTGTGGACAAATGCAGACGTTAGTATAGGTGTAGAACTTCTTAAAGGTAAAACCTTCTTTTAGAATTATTACCTAATTATTATTTGCTGTGGCATTATTCTCATCAAAAAAGGCATCTATATAAAATAACTGTACAAGTATTTATGAAATATCTCCAAATAAAAGTAAAGTGATGGCTTAAAGATAAAGAGAGTATTAGATCCAAAATTGTAATAGAAAATAATAATACAGGACAGGTATTCGAGTTCAAATACCTGGGGTATTAAATGTCATGTAAGAAATGGGACAGGAATTCTTTATCCGTAGTTAATTTATCTCCGTCATCAGCCACAGGTTCGGGCGCAATTTGGTGCGGGATTTCTATGAATGTTGACTTTTCGAAGACCCACGCCGAGAAGACAGATATAACAGGGTTAATTAGTTGTATTTTAATTTGTTTCTTGATGATTGTGTTTGGTTAAATAAGAATCATGAGAACCTTGGTTTCAGGCGTGGTTCGGAATAAAGTTTCGGAGAAATCAAATTTTGTAACTATTTAATTGTATTATTTGGATTACAACTATTACATAAAGGTTCTTGCTCCTGCTCCACTATTCATCACACTCACCATTACAAAACATCTCTACCAAGATTATTGATTTTTCGTAACTATCGTTACTCCTATCTTAATTTTGTGATTGGCCGATTTAATGCCACGTCACAATATTACGTCATACAATTATTACTACGGCCAATCACAAAATTTCATATAATTTTATTTGTTTAAATTACGAAATAGATTTACATAATCATTTTTTTATAAATGTATAAACTTTTCATAACTTTTCTAAATATAGCTCAAAACTACTGTTACAGAAAGAAACAGATATAATTAAAAAGTCAGAAATATTCAATTATATAAATGAAACAATAAAAAGAAGATTAAAATTAAAGCAAGTAAAAATACCATTCTAAAATTTTACAAAGTAATGTCAGTACCTAAAATACTATATGGCAGTGAAGTATGTGTCATAATAGAAAAACATAAAAGAAAACTTCAGGCAAATGAAATGAAATTTTGGCACTTCTTTCTAATATGTGACGTGGCGATTTTGTTCTAATTCCTTGACACTTTTTGATGTTTTCTTTACTTTTAGTGCAATTTCGTGTTGGAGGACATTCTTTTAACGTTATCAATTGTTTGTTTATTTACTTACTGCGTAATGTAGCCATATTGAAGAATTCAGTGCAGCCAAACTATGCTTGTTTCTCCACTGAAAGCAGTGCTGCCAACAGTCTTACTTATCCCGAAATTACACTATCTAGCAGACTGTATGTATGAGTTCGCGGACTGTATCTGACTGGTTCGGCTACTACCACGAAGTGTACATGATGTCAAATGACACCAAGTATATTACAAGGGGGAAAATTGTCGGTCCCGGCCACATGTTCAAATCGACGAATGCAAAATTGGACGTACAAGTTTCATCGTGGGCGCTGCAATTAGGCTGTAGAGTGTATTTGCATCCCCCCTGTTGTTGGGGCATATCGCCATTCGCACCTCATTCGTTTCCATGTCGATCATTCCCAACATCCAGCTGCCCTCTACGATGCGCCCACGATGAAACATGCGTGGTCCTATTTTGCATTCGTCGATTTGAACGACGTGGCCGAGACCGCCAATTTTTCCCCTTGGGGTATACTTGGTGTCATTTGACATCATGCACACTTGGCAGTAGGTGAACCAGTCCGATACAGTCCGTGAGCTCATACATGTATTTCACACGGAGCACTCCATTATCGTCGTATCGTAGGATTGTTTATGTGCAAAGCAGTGCACGAGTAACAAAATTAGACCGGGTGATAACTTAGCCTGCTCAAACCATGTTCCTTTGAACACGGATGTCTGGGGCATTTTTGCAGAGGTTGGCCACAAGTTTTACATATGTTTCTCATGTTGGCTGCAACGCCAGAACCGGCTGGTCGTTTGCTTGCGCCTGCATATACGTGCACCTTTGGACTTCCACAATATTCTCGCGTCGCACAAAAGATTCTCCGAAATTTCTAAGAAGCATTGCGCGATATAGAAAAGTTGACCACAGACAAAATGAAGATATACATGAAGAGCTAGAGATATTCAACCTGAATGACAGAGTACAAGAATATAGAAGAAAATGGGTAACTCATGTACAAAAATGGAGAAAGAAGGATTGCCACGCTATTTTAGAAAAGAGCAGCATTGGAAGTCCAAGAAAACGGTGGAACCAATAAAATAAATTATGTAGACTGTAAAAGGCAGTTATGCCTAAAGCGTGAAGGAAGGTAATGATGATTTTGATGCTATTTATGAACGTGTTTCATATTCTATATATATAATAGGTCACAATATATAGGACAATTTTGAATGCATAGAGGAAATCTTTATGCCTCGTATCATTGCATGCTTTCAATTGGGATAGGTGTATTCCTGCTCGAAAGGAATAAATCGGTTTAGACAATTCTCATCAAGTTAAACAGCTTTTTATACACACTTCAAGAGCCATTTTACACTTGAAAACATTTGTACATAAAAAAAATGTGCGATACACTACTGAGTCAAGAAAGTTACGGAAATTCGTATATAAAAATCTCGTTTAAGAGGAGATACCAAATTATTGCTGTCGCTAAGTTGGTATATCTTTCCTCTACACCCACACGGAGTTTGATTGTCATCTGCCATCTAGTTTGTTTACAGGGCGCCATTTTGTTAGTGCATCTCAAAGGTGTGTTGCGATTTTACGATGAAGTTTCCTTTATGTCTTCTATCGGCTGAAAACGGGTACCTCGAAGTGGTACCTTGGGTTTTGGAACGAGAAAGAAGTCGGCCGGAGTCAGATTAGGTGAATACACTGTTTGTTTGATGTGTATTGTTGAGTTTTTGGCCAGAAATTTGTCACAATAATAGCCTTGTGAGCTGGGACGTTATCGTGGTGAAGAATTCATGAGTTGTCTTTCGACAAATCTGACCTTTCTCGCCGTACCTATTTGTTCTCCCAAACGCCACATAATTCTCAGATAAGTCTTTAGCTAACGTCTGACAAGAATTCCGACTGTACGACACCACGATAATCACAAAAAAGCTGTCAACATGACTTTCACTTTTGATTGAGTTTTACGTGCCCGTTTGCGTTTCGGTTGAGTTGGAAGGCGCCACTCGGAAGCCTGTTGACTAATCTCACGTCATCACCAGTTACAACGCGTTTCATGAATGTGGATCGCAGTTGGCTCGCTTTAGCATGTCTTCAGCGACCCCTACACGACTGAGCTTTTGCAGAAGGTTCAAGTCTTTCGGAACTAATCGAGCGGCAACATGCCCAAACAAACGTTTAGAATAGTACTCAAATCATGAGACACAGGCATTTCGGCGGCAATCTCTCTCAGATATACATGACGATATTCAGACACAATTTCCTTTACTTTAGCGATGTTCAGTTCAGCTGAAACCGTCGATGGCCTATGTAACCGCAGTATCAGACAGCGATTAGGAAGCGGCGAATGAATTGAAATCACGAGAATTAAAAAAAGAAGATAAATTAATAAAAAATGCTTTACTAAACTAATATAAAATATTGTTATATTAATATGAAATTAGAATGAAATTAGAGTAATGATTAAAATAGCGGTTTAATTAAGAATAAGATGGGAAGAATATAATTTAAGACAACTAACATGCTAGAATCCATGTAAGGGAGAGAAAATATTTCTGTAAAATCTGAACACAAGTCGGGGAGACAGGAAGAGGTGACCGTTAGCCTCTTTGTTTAAGGAAAGGTTCAATGTCTGAGAACTATAAGCAAAAATGTGTAGGAACAATAAGGTTCTCTAGATGCGGTCAAGCGTAAGACCTAAAAGGATTTACTTTGCTAAGGTGATAACGATGTATACCGTTACAAAGAGCCCAGGGTAGGCGTGACCCAACTCACGGTGGGATGTAACGACAATGAGTTCGATGAGTTTTGCTAACCAATAAAGAAAAATCGAAATAAAATGAGAAACCAATAATAATGTAAGATTTGAGAAATAGGAAGAAGGGTGAGTTATTTTGGTCATGTGATAAGGGTTAGAGTAGGGATCAGAATAAAGTACGAACGGAATCGCAGAGTAGACGAAACTTCACTTCAAAAGTCATACTACGAGGGGAAAGATGTGTTAGGGCGCGTGAAGAAGAAGTAGGGAAGATTTCTAAGTCCGAAATGTAAATCACTTCAAAAGTCATACTACGAGGGGAAAGATGTGTTAGGGCGCGTGAAGAAGAAGTAGGGAAGATTTCTAAGTCCGAAATGTAAATCACTTCTACAGTCATACTACGAGGGAAAATACGTGTTATTGCGCACGAAGAAGAGGTAGTAAAGATTTCTAAGTCCGAAATGTAGGGAAGTCAAGAATAACGCAACCAGCGTGAGAGAAGCAGCAGAAGAAGTTTATAATAGCAAAGTATTCGCCGTATAAAGAATTAAGAGAATTCTGTTAGGAAGTTTAGTAACAGGTGGTCACCGCTACAAATCAATCTGAATCAACGAATTTAGTGAGAATTAAATCAATTTTTGCAACGAACCAGTGTATTATTGAGACAACTGAGCAGCCAACAAACAACAAATCCATTTCCTACAACCATTCACCTGAGGACAAAAGATCTCATAGCTCCAATTAGAACCCAAATCAAAAGTAAACACCAACCAATTGAAATCTGACATGCGGGTATGCCGCATAATGGCGCCGACACGTTGGGGCTTCGAATTGTAGGAAATGGGTGAAATGTAAAGACGAAGGACGACTACAAGCAGAAGTGAGAAGAACGACGACGAAGGACGACTACGAGGAGAAGTGAGAAGAACGACGACGAAGGACGACTACGAGGAGAAGTGAGAAGACCGACGACGACAACTACGATGAGGACAGCAGAGACTACGAAGAAGACGGCAAAAAACAACTACATAGAATTTTCCCCCAACCAAGATAGAAGTTCAAGTTCTTTCGACATCAACTGAGCCTACTAGACGACGAGCAGCACGACAAAAATTGGTAAAGACATCACATAAACACCACAGCCGTACAACAGAACTGTGAGTTACACATACTCAATTTATATTTCTTGTAAATGTAATATCATTCATTGAGATCAATATCTATGTAATGTCTTAGTAATAAGTATTTTGGAAGAGAAATTCAAGGAATAAAGGGGAAATTCAATGCTTTTGAGAAATAAGAAAATCGTACAGAATAAATTTAAAATGGAAAATTCTGGGGAACAAATAGTTATGGAGACAGAGAAAGAGTTAGAAGTTGTTAATGAAGAGATAATGGAAAGCAATGTTATAGGATCAGTAGATGAGGGTGTAAATGGTGTAAGTAGCTTAAATGTAAATAGGAGAAGTGACAATCCTGGGGTTATGGAAAATCTACAAGAGATGTTCCAGAAACTCATGGCGCAAATGACTATTCAGAACCAATCACTAGAGACTAAATTAGTAGAACAGAACCAAGCACTAGAAGCTAAATTAGTAGGACAGAACCAAACACTAGAAGCTAAATTAGTAAGTCAAATTACAAGCCAAGGGAAAGAAACAGAAACTAGAATCACTGTCAGAATTCAAGGAATAACAGGGGAAATCCAGTCTGTAAAAGAGGCCCTGCAGCGAGAAGTAGGTACTATAAGAAGTGACCTAGAAGCTACCAAATCTCTCGTTGCAGGAGTAGAAAATAGAATAGGGGAGGAAATTAATAAGGAAAGAATAAGATTAGATGAACTGACCACGACACAGGTAACTTTTGTACAAGAGATAAATGACCGGTTTGACACTGTAAACAATAGTATAGCAGCTGACATGGAGAAGTTAAAAGAAAAGGTAGCACGTGTAACAAATATTCAATCAGAGAATACACAAATGTTGAGGGAAACAGTAAGCGAGATATCTCAAATCAGAGATACTGTAACTGGCTTACAGCTGGGACAGCAAGGGCCGGTACCTGAGAGTTCCAATTGTTCTATACATACACACAATGGAGAGAGGCAGAACGAACAGGTTAGCGCCCCTTCTGTCTCTCCTCAAAGCAGCAATAATTGCGAAGTAAATATGCAAAACGTAAATATGTATCCACCAGTGCACATGAATTTTCTAAGCGAATTGCCCCTCCCGAAATTTAATTGTCGCAATGACAACGCAGTACAATTTTTGGCCGACTTAGAAAAGTATTTTGTCATCAGAGGTGTACCCGAGCAATATAAGATGATAATAGTTCAAAGGGCGTTAGAATCTGCCGAACTTAATTGGCTACGAGTAACTGTGGGAGAAGGATGCAGCTACGAGTTGTTCAAAACAGCTTTCCTAGAAAAGTATTGGAACGCCAATGTCCAATACCAAGTAAGGAATCAAATAACAAATGGCCGATACCAAGGTAATAATGGAGAGTCTATTACTGATTATTTCCTGAGATATTCGCAAATGAGTAAATATCTACAACCTCCATTACAGGAAGCCGAACTGATTTCTCTTCTCACTCCCCACCTTCCTGAGAACATTAGAAATCACATGGTGGTAGCAAGACCTCAGACATTGAGAGAGGCAATTACATTGTTAACGGCTTTACAAAGCGTTGGGACGCAAAACTCACAAAATAGACATGAGAATCGAATGCCAGTGAGAAGTCCACACAGACCGTGGAATAATAATAATCATGACGGGGAAAGGGCACACAATCCCCGAAATTTTAACACGAACCATATGGCTACTCGTCAAAGATACGATGCCCACGTCCCGAGGGAATTCCCTAACAACAATAGAGGGAGACAGGGACCACCAAATTCAAATTCATATAATTTCCCTATAAGATATGTACATGTAACTAGGAATGGAAATAGGGGTCACCCCCCATTTCTGCGAAGAGGGAATGCAAGACCGACGTTCCGACTACCAGAAGCTAATAGACAGTCTCAACCACGTGACGCTGGTAGAGAGAACAATACAGACAGACCTGAAGTAAGACAGAGGAATCAACTTCTCTCAAGAGAATGGGTGCGTTCTCCTCCACCCACACCGAGGGACGCGGCGCCCGAGGTAGATGGAAGGCCAGATACGACACAGCAGACGGGAAACGACTCCAGGGTGCGATAGAAAACGTCCCGCATCGGACCCGGATGAACACGCTAGTTCTTAATTTGAACAGGGACACAGCTCTGAGTAGGGTGGTACAGAATAAAACGAAACAGAAATAGTAAACGGTACTCAAATAACCAATCACTTAACAGAATTGCAAGAAGTGAGAGATGCTCCACGTATTGCTGCAATAATATACAAAGAAAAATGGCACATTACCATAGATTCAAGATCCTCAGTTTCAGCTATAAGTCAAGCATTCTTTTATCACTTAAAAAACAATGGAATGAAATTGCAAACATTGCCCGTGAAAAGTGCATATTGTACTCTGGCGGTAGGTCGCGCCAAACAAAAGATTAATACACAAATGCTTTTGAAAGTCACCATTGGGGAGGATACAATAGAATTTGTATGTTTTGTTATTAATAGGCTATCTGTAGACATTATTATGGGTAATGACGTGTTGTATGCGCTTCAAGCTAAGTTGAATTATCAAATGGAAGCCTTGGAAATCAAAATTAAAGACGTCATAGTTAAAGTTCCGTTTAGCTCAAGGGAAGCAGAAAATGAGATAAGATTGACAGATGAAGAGAAAGAAATAGATGGAGAAACATTTTTTGTAGAATTTATACGAATAGGAGGAATGGAGCTAGTTAAGATGAATCCATTAGAAGCAGAAGAGATGGGAAACTATGATAAAGAAGTGTACGTAGCGGCAGAAGAAGGGCTTTTAGAGATGACGTCATACGGACTTGGGCAGACAGAAGCATGTGAACAGGAGATAATTACCCTACCAGATGATTTCCAGGTAGTCGAAAATAATGTAAACATGACCTATAGAATAAGAGAAACAGTAGCAAACTCGAACCTACTTAATGACCACCAAAAAGAGATTTTTTATAACATTTTATGTAAACACAGAAATGTATTTTCGGAACACACTGGGACCTATAATGATTTTGAGTATGAATTCGAGATACATGATGTTCCCCCATTCAAATATAAGTGCAGACCTATTCCATTGGATTTACAGGAGGCAGTGAACCTTAAAATACAGGAAATGTTGGGAGATGGATTCGCATCTATAATACAACGTCGTACCATCCGTGCTCTAATCCAAGCGAGCGCGTAATGAAAGACCTAGGTGTTCATCTCCGAGTCCTTTGCTCATTGAAACAGACTACCTGGCCAGACCACATCAACTATATTGAGTTTGTATTCAATAATTCAGTCAATTTAACCACAGGATATGCTCCTATCCAATTGCATAGGAATTTAACACCGGAACCAATAATAGAGGGTATTCCGGAAAGTATACAAGTGACAACCGAGACAGATCGAGAACGGATCCAGAATGCTGTTAAAAGAATAATGGAAAAAGTAGAGAAAAGAAACGCAAAGAAACTGCGGTATAAGAACAATTGGGAACCAAAGGTCGGTGACTTAGTTCTAGTGAAATCGTTCGACAAGTCAGATTTGTTAGGAAAGAAGAATAAAAAGCTATATATGCTATGGAAAGGCCCATACCGGATTGAGAAAATATTTGGTGACAGAGCGTATGCTCTATCACACCCAAGAAATGGTAAACCGATAGGCAGATATAACATCTCCCTAATAAGGCCATATCGTCAGAAAAACGTTGTAAACAGTACAGAGCAGACCCAAGAATCACCTGTGTAAATGTGATTGAAATTATATATACGAAGATGTAAAGAATACCAAGTAAAAGTTATATAATTAGTACGGGTAACGTTTTCGTTTGAAATTCAAACACTGCGTGGGAGTTGCAAGTTCCAAAATTCCTGTGCACAAACAAAATGATAATGTAATAAGAATAACCACAGCTAATGAACATGTTAGAAAGATCTTTAAAAATAATTTGTGAAATGTAAATATAGTATAAGTACTGATGTATTCATGTGCCAAAAGGCTATATTGTTATTGTAAAGGTCACAGACTTAGGCGTGACAAAGTGAAAGAAAGTCGAGAGTGAAAAGTGAAGTGGAAAGACAGGACAATGAACTGCCAATGTTTACTGTCAGGTAAACGAAACACCTGATTACAGGTAGACAACTGAGTGCAGGTAGAGGTAACCATATTTGGACATCGTTACGCAAAATATAATAATGTGAGGACGAATGTTCTTACGGTGAAGGACTGAAAGATAAAGAAACGTCCCAATAAGTTAATATAATAAAAAAAAAAAAATCTTTGAATGTAAAATGTAATATTGTAAACTGTAATATAGTAACATTAATGTAGTACTTAAGGAATGTAATAAGGTAAAATCAAGTTGATGTCAAGTGAGACAAGGATAATTCAGTGAAGTGTATATATATATAGTTGAGGTATCAAGAATGTTATTCGTATATAGGGTAATAACCACATATACGACAGTGTACTTGTCTATGTACGTAATGTATCATATCTATAATTCTATGTATATGATGTACCATATTGACCATTCTATGTGTATAAAGTAACACACTGATGAAGATGAGGGAAACGGTGACCACCGAAAAATGTTTCGAGTAGGGAATGAGAAATTATAAGATATAAGGAGGAAATGTCATGACGGGGGTTTGACAAAATTTAAATAATGGGTATTTCATTTTTGTCAAACGGGCATTATGTAACCGCAGTATCAGACAGCGATTAGGAAGCGGCGAATGAATTGAAATCACGAGAATTAAAAAAAGAAGATAAATTAATAAAAAATGCTTTACTAAACTAATATAAAATATTGTTATATTAATATGAAATTAGAATGAAATTAGAGTAATGATTAAAATAGCGGTTTAATTAAGAATAAGATGGGAAGAATATAATTTAAGACAACTAACATGCTAGAATCCATGTAAGGGAGAGAAAATATTTCTGTAAAATCTGAACACAAGTCGGGGAGACAGGAAGAGGTGACCGTTAGCCTCTTTGTTTAAGGAAAGGTTCAATGTCTGAGAACTATAAGCAAAAATGTGTAGGAACAATAAGGTTCTCTAGATGCGGTCAAGCGTAAGACCTAAAAGGATTTACTTTGCTAAGGTGATAACGATGTATACCGTTACAAAGAGCCCAGGGTAGGCGTGACCCAACTCACGGTGGGATGTAACGACAATGAGTTCGATGAGTTTTGCTAACCAATAAAGAAAAATCGAAATAAAATGAGAAACCAATAATAATGTAAGATTTGAGAAATAGGAAGAAGGGTGAGTTATTTTGGTCATGTGATAAGGGTTAGAGTAGGGATCAGAATAAAGTACGAACGGAATCGCAGAGTAGACGAAACTTCACTTCAAAAGTCATACTACGAGGGGAAAGATGTGTTAGGGCGCGTGAAGAAGAAGTAGGGAAGATTTCTAAGTCCGAAATGTAAATCACTTCAAAAGTCATACTACGAGGGGAAAGATGTGTTAGGGCGCGTGAAGAAGAAGTAGGGAAGATTTCTAAGTCCGAAATGTAAATCACTTCTACAGTCATACTACGAGGGAAAATACGTGTTATTGCGCACGAAGAAGAGGTAGTAAAGATTTCTAAGTCCGAAATGTAGGGAAGTCAAGAATAACGCAACCAGCGTGAGAGAAGCAGCAGAAGAAGTTTATAATAGCAAAGTATTCGCCGTATAAAGAATTAAGAGAATTCTGTTAGGAAGTTTAGTAACAGGTGGTCACCGCTACAAATCAATCTGAATCAACGAATTTAGTGAGAATTAAATCAATTTTTGCAACGAACCAGTGTATTATTGAGACAACTGAGCAGCCAACAAACAACAAATCCATTTCCTACAACCATTCACCTGAGGACAAAAGATCTCATAGCTCCAATTAGAACCCAAATCAAAAGTAAACACCAACCAATTGAAATCTGACATGCGGGTATGCCGCACCTACCAGAGCAAGACAAATTTCCACCATATCTCCACCACTTTTGTATTCACTGTATCACTCATACGCACGAGATTTTTTTATAATGTCGATTTACCATAAGCCCTCTGTAACATTTTAAGCGATTTGGCACAAGAAATGCCATTTGCAATGCAAAATTTGAGACAGATTCTTCGTTCAATATTTTTATTCACTGTAAAATCGCAAGACACCTTTGAGATGCACTAACAAAATGGCGACACGTAAACAATATAGTTGACAGATCACAATCAAACTCCGCGTGGGTAAAAAGGAAAGATATACCAACTTGGCAACAACAATAATTTCGGAATCCCTCTTATACGAGATTTTTATATCACCAACTCCGGTACTTTCTTGAGTGAATGTAACTTAAGTGTTAATTGTGACAATGGACAAATTACATCCTCACGCTCTCTTTTACTTTAATACGATTCTGTAATTACTTTTTTACTTTCTCTATCCACTTTTATTTAATGAGATAAACCTTTGCAGAAGTAGAATCGCTATAAAGGATGTTTCAGAAATACTTTTACAAACTTCAGGTATGGGTATGGTATGGTATTCAGATATGGTTCCTCACACGAAAAGAAGAGAAAAAGTTCATATGAACACATGTCTCACAATCCTTGATTTTCGCATTATTCCTGTCACAATGAAAGTGTGATTTCAACGGTCTTCGGGGTCCAACCTCAAAACTTCATTTCTCTGTGCACTCATAGAAGGCCTTGATCTATTCTACTACATATGGTAGATGACAAAGTGTTGCCATGGAGAGTAGTTTACGTTTGTCATTTATTATCAGTCTGTCTTCAACGTTTCAATTGTGTACATGTAGTGAGTTAACTGCAAGTGTTTCGTTCCACCACGACTGGATATTCATTTCGAGAACAGGCAGAGACTTTCATGCATGGTCTCGCGAAGACAACCGAGTCATCCAAATTTTGTCGCTGTTTATTGTCGCCTTGCTGAAACAGGAGCCGTTGCACTACAGACTATTGATCGAGGAAGACCAAGAGTTGTTCGTACACTACACCTGGAACATCTTCGACACAGAATGTTAAGGTGTGTCGAAAATGTTTCAGATATCAGCACAAGACAATTGGCTGTTGCATCTGGTACATCACACGTGGCAGCATAGGGGGGTACGTAAAGAACAGCTCCTGCATCCATATTATATTCAAGGTGTACAGGTCCTTACACCTGTGTGTTATAAATGAACCACTGTGTTGAACACCTCCTAACGATAAAACAAAGGATTATGCACCATATGTTCATACGAACGTTTTCCTTCTTTTAGTGTGAGGAACCCATACCCGAAGTTTGTATAAGTATTTCTGAAACATTCTGTATATTTTTTAGAGGTATAAGGAGGTTCAAGCGATAAAGTTGGTAAGTGGTCTTGACATTCCATTCTCTTTTCATGATATCGCGGAAACAGCTGAATGGCGACAGCACTTAATTTCTTAATGTATTACCATTAGTCTCGTTCATTTTTACACCTGTAACTTCTACAAACATTCCTGCAAAATATTTTTCTTCTATCTCAAGTTAATTAAGACAAACATATGTATAGGAGGTTTCATTGGTATTTCGTTATACATACAAATGGAATGGTAATAGTCAATTATTAAAAACTTGTAGCTACACAATAGCCTTGAAATTCCAAGCTGTTCCATGGCATCGAAAGAACTAACAAATAGCAACCGAACTTCAAAAAATTACTAAGAATTAAACATATCAAGTCAGTAGCAAATAACGATTATCTCAGAAGTTGTTATGCCACAAAAGGACTGTGAAATAAAGTTGTAACAATTAAAAAGGTGTTTTCTTTCCTTCATAAGACTTGCCAGAAAATTCAAGATATACTTATATTCGTCATTAAATACATGGTTATGCATTTCAAAAATTGTTTTCTGTTTTTTTTTTAACAAAGCAATATTAAATGTTTTTATGCTGAATTCGAAGGTAATTTCCATTTTCTATCATCACGTAGGGTTTTAAACTATTCATAAATAGCAAATTAAATTAAAGCTCTATGAAAGGTCATAAAAGTTACTTTCAACAAGTATTTTATATGAAAAATGAGACAACAATTACAGTTGTTATTTGCCACTGATTAATCATTAATTTATTATAATTATAAGCACATTTATAACATTACCTCAATATTTCACTTCAATTCTCTCCTATGTGATCTTGTTACATTTGTTCAGAGCAGTCCTTTTTTAACATCCAACAATAGACTGCTATGTGAATACTCCACTTCCATTGATACCTCAATTTTTATATCCTGGTAATATATTTCACCCTTTCCTTACTAAAATCTCCTCAATTATTAGAGAAATAATCTAAATTGGAATGAAGATAGTGTACTTTAACACTCATGATACAACTAATCTGTTTGAAAGATCACGTTCACTATGTTAACAATTTGGAACCTTTTTTTATTTCCAAGGAAATTAAAAACTTTTGTGAAGGTATTCCAGGCATCCTGCACTTCTCGACTCATATTATTCTTGAACTGACTCTCCATTATCACTTTTTGAATTTCTGGACCAACGAATACACCAGAATTTTACTTAGAATAATGAAGGAAATGTAACAGGGTGTTTTAAACACTCACTATCTTAGTCTAGAGTTTTCAAAAATTGTTTACTTAAACCTTATTTTAAATGGAGAGGTGTCAATAATACTTTTGAGGGATAAATAGGAGGTTCACTTTTTCTATTCATTTTTCGCCCGGTGTTAAATTCGTCCTATGTGGCCACTATTCCCTTTTCAGTGTCCCATTTCTAGTTCCCTTTCCCCTTTCACAAAGGACATTTTGTGACAGTATGGCTCTTGTCAATCCTTAGAATAAGTTGCACCTTTAATATGTAGTTTTGAATTAACCCAGTGTTTCATTTTTGAGTTATACTGTTTTCTCTGCCCCCTCTCCCTGTCATCTTGTCACACACCTTTTATAAGCTCATTTCTTATTCGGGTACTTGCTATTACATAAAACATGATTTCTTGACTTATTGCTAGTGGAGAAAAAATGCCACAATCTCTTAAACTTTTGCGAGCAATGTTCGAGTGCTCAAGTAACATTAAGTGAATTTTATTCTACTGTACGTCTTTCAGATTGTTCTGAAGTGCCTTAATATAAAACGAATTGTAGTTCAGATACTCATCATGCACTTGTTGGCCTATAATGCTGATTGTGTAAGGGTCAGGTCTTTGCTCTGTACAATGGCACATCCTTAGGGCGTAGCCAGAAAGGAAGACAAAGAGGAAAAATAGGCGGTTCTTGGGAACAGGAAAACATGTAAACGAAAGGTTTTTCTATGATGTAAGAATCTCGTCTTATAATAAAAGTAATAATATCTGAAAAATGTTAAGATATTAACACAAACGTATCACACGGTATCCACAAATATTATCTTTTGTTGTAGGAACCTTTAGAAACGATATGTAAGAGTGTTATAGTACACAAGCATAGAGAGAAAGTGTCAAGATAAGTTAGGTGTGGTGCAGGTGCACAATAACACCTTGTTCCTTCCTGAAACCCTGGAAGGTAAAAGTAGTCCACTTCTGCGATTAGACTGTCTGATCTGTACATTATGACGACCCCTTTTTATTTAACAAGACCTAAATGTCGAGCAGCATTTAGTTTGGACTATTTCTCAGGAATGAAGTAGTATTACAATATTTAATGTTACAATCGCACCACTTTTTCAACCCACTGTAACTTATTTAATATATATTCTATAAATAACTGATTTAAAATATACTGTGCTCCACTTCGTTGAGTACATAGAAGCATATAAGGCGCATGTTAAATGCTAAAATGAAGCTATGTTAGGTGAGTTAATTTTTAAATCCCGTTTAAGTTTGTAAAGCATAATATAATATAGTTGTGCTGATGTAAATTAGTTGTTAGCTTGGCACTTGAGTTGGAATATGCCAATTAGCATTCCTGAAATACTTATCATGGCGATTTGGTCATCAAGTAACCAACCAATGGCACACAAGTGCCACCACACTCCGGACAGTCCGAGAAAGTCCTTCTGCTATTTCAGAAGTATATTTCTGTCGCCCTATATAGTTTCTTAGTTAATTCTATGCACTCAGAAGGTATGAAACTATAGATATTGTCTACAGAAAACTAAATGTATACATTTTATTCTCGTCAGTATATGACTACTACAATATTTTCATTAAAATCACTGGATATCATGTTTACAATATTAAAATAAATTAAATAGTTTAATTTAAGTCATAGTTTAGAGCGCATGGGATTTCTTAAATATGTTATTGTATTTATTTTTGGACGGCGACGACGAGGAGGTACTGACAGGCTGTTAACAGCCCGAAGATTTTTGCTGCATGCCCACCCAGATTTGAGTTTTACTTCAGATTGAAAATTTTAGTAAATGCAGGATGGGATGGGATGGGATTATTCGAATGAGGAAGGATTGCGAGGTGGCTCCTCTAATTTTGATTAGAAGCGACGTCTGAGCTTCAGTTGTGAGTTGCACTGCTCTGTCTCCCCCTCCTTCTCTTTCACACACCCCCCATCTATTTCGAAAAATGTATTTTATTGGGATGTTTGTGGAATTCAACATTTACTGTCAAATATCGGCTTCAGGAGTGGAATGTTGATCTAGAAACCTTCCAGTGACAGTAAAAGCAGGAGAATTTCATAAAATTAATTTTCAGCAAAAATATCAAGGACGACCTTTGAAATACAAACATTATAACTTGAAAATGAACGTCTGAGAGATGTAGTGACATATGTCCTGTAGTTGCATTTTAATGGAACTCATTAAACTGCATCTCTTCATTAAAGTGCAGCTTTCCACAAACAGAAGATCCTCATATAACAAATCAATAATTTCGCGTCCGCTCATACTTACAAAACTGCCAGGCATGGATTGTTGAAAGCGCAACTATCAATTATTCTCGTTTGTTCAATCGAAGAAGAATCGGTGGTTAAAAAAATAAACTTGTCGGACGCGAGTGACAGTGCGATTTCACACTGCCAGAAATTTCCAAAAAGCCACACGTTATCTCTAATAATTTATTGCCACAAAAATCAAGAAGCGGTATGAAAAATTATATGTAAATTCATGAACTGGAAGCAATCGATATACTCTGACTTTGTGGGTTCGCAGAATTAAAAGCTTTGTTTGAAGAAATTTAAATGCTCTTTATTTCAGTAAAACACACTCTGTACATCCCTAAAAATGACGTGTCGTACACACAGTGGCCTGTCGTTGCTTCACCACACGTAAACAAACGAAACAATGCACTTGCGGTATACTTCAAAGTTCCACTACACAGCTGCACACACACACACACACACACACACACACACACACACACACACACACACACACACACACACACACACACACACAATTAACAGTTCTCAAATTGCAACTGAACTCGCTTTGACAGCCGCGGCCCTTTTATATCTCCAGTCACTGTTTCTAGAAGTTAGTGTAACGCTCGGTAACAATCGAGACGGCATCAGAAAAGACGAAACTTCAGACACCTGTTTCTTTCTTTCTCTCTTTCGGCAAACGTTTAACTCCGCGTCGCACAATCTCTCTCTCTCGCACCCGCCGGCCGCGGCCCGCCACAGAACAATGCCTCGCGACAGCACATAACCTTATTTTCAGAAAATGCCTTGCTGATGTTGCAGATTAAGGTTAGATAAATGCATTCATCGACTGCATGCTAGACACATGGTTTCATACGGCACATAGTCGTATTACATTTCACTATAACGTTCGCACGTTACCATTATAGTTTCGATGCAAAATATAGTATTATACAATCCCAGCACTATAAACAGGTGTTCAATATTCATTATTGATTGGTTATGGCAAGTGTGGCAATAGTAGTAGGTAAGACGTATATTTATTACTAAGAACGTAGTACTCCAAGTTGCCCTGACTTATCGAGAGAAAATGAAGTTCACCTGTACCATAATCAAGGTTGCATGAAATATTTTCACACGTGTAGAAGGTTACTGAATATAGTGGAGGTGTTTGTAGCCTATCGAAGGTACTTATGCAAACACTTTGAGAAAAGAGACCCAAATAAAAAATTTTAACGCTTTGTGTAACGTTGTAACATGTTACGTGAGAACACCCTGTCACTGCTCTCTCTACTTGAAGGAAAAGGATTAATGTCAACTACTGTACACTACGTTGAAGGACAATATCCTGATATAACCACATCGCAACAGCTGTGTAATTTGACTTTCTTTGCTTACGAATAAAGTCTGAAAGTTATTTTAAAGGATTAAAACCATCATAATATACTTCCGCACTGCCAACCTGTCAATCTGAAAATTCAATTTAACAAGGCGTGGCAGGCGCTGCATTATCTTAACAAGCAAACTGATCTGAGGGCGACATCAGAAAGCGTTCTATTCATTACAGGAAGAATATGCACGATTCGGGTATATGTACGCATGATTGTTGACTTTCTATCTTGCTCTACCTGTCATCTACATTAAGTAAAACAAGTATTGAGTTGTATCCAGATTTCACCGGAAATATAGGATTTGTGGAATCCTAATGATAAATAAATATTATATAATGAACAATGGACATTGTCCATTTGTGTGAGTAATATAGCTTAGAAACTAAAAGTTGGTGAAATGCCAAACTTAAGGTGGGATGTATCAGGAAGTTTCGTCTGTAGCCCCCCATTCGGGAGACCCGGGTTCGATGCCCATGGCTAACCTAACTGACCCATGATTCTTTTCTGGGGGGGTGGCGGTTTCCTGGGTCACCAGCCGAATGCTGGGTAGGTTAATTACAGCTCCCGAAATTTCTGTCCCTCCATTTCATCTCCATTATCATTTCACATCATCTTTCACCTGGTGGTTCCCTTCAGGGAAGAAGTGTCGGTGGGTGTTTTGGCGCTGCATGGCAGGATGATATGTTCCTGGTACAAACTTCCTCCTGGTAAGATGGTTTCCGGGCCCACCTGGTGGACCGTTTCCAGATGACGGTTGTGCTGGTCTGCCAGGTTAGTTGTCCACCAACGCAAAGTAAGTCCCTGAAAAAAATGCGCCCCCTTACACAATGGGACAAGGACAGCGAATGTGTGTGACAAAAGACGCATACTACACAAAGAGCAGAACCGTTAAAAAGACATGCGCCCTGTTCATTTTGTACACCAAAACCGAGAAAATTCATTCACAAAAGTAGAAGCGTCAGAATGTTTTTGAATGGTCTGTAACTGAAGTGACATGGGGTGCCATAAACTATCCCCTGCGTTTCATTCCCGGAGACTTTTCTTCCTGTGGTATACTGTACTCTTTAAAATTCATAAGCTTTCACGGCCGGTGTTAGTGTAATATAAAGTATTAACCGGGCTCAACAGTTCCTGTTGAGACTTCCGCCAGGACACTCCGATCGCACTGCACTGAAGATGTCTGCCGCAGCCACGGACGAAACGTCTGGGAAGATGAAGAATGAGCCCAGTAGTAGACCACGGCCTACAAGCCCGGTTAATGCGAGTACTTTACATTATAGTGTACTCTGCCCTCTCCGACTCCTGGGATCAGCCGCACTGTCTCCTCTCGCCTCATCCTTCCTCCTGGGGATGCCGCAACTAGGGCTTAGGTACAATAAACCACAGGTTTCGGTGCCAAATCCCCTCCGAAGTAATCCTAATCCGTAACTACCGGATGATTTTTAGGAAATTTCCCTACCCTTAACTAGCTGATACATGAACATTTGCCAACATTTTTATTTTCTCAAAAATGACCAACAACATTTTTAAAATATTATATTTTAAAGGGAATTAGTTAACAAATCAAGAATTTGCTGTGAGTAACCTGCAAAATTTTCTTCATTTAGAAGGAATATGGTACATGTTAAGTGACAAACGAAAATTTACTAAATAATTTTAAAAAGGTAGTTCTTAAAACATATCTATTCCAAATAACGCTTTTGGAAACTATAAATTTCCGAATATTCGTCATCAATGGTTCGAAGTGTTCAATAGCTGGCCTTTCTTTTAAAATCCTTCCGATAATCAGTACATTTCTCGCGATTGCATGAGAACACTGGGTTCGTAAACATTTGAATGTCGCCATTCGCTTGTTACTTTGAAACGTGTTATGTAGTTATTTTTACAGGTGTTTATTTGAATTAAAATAGAGTAGACTGAACACAAACTTTCGTAAGAATAGTTTGTATACATTAATTGGTGTTAGAGGTTGAGGAAGTCATGTGATTATAACATCAGGTTTTGTTTTTAAACACAAATCAATTACTGTGAGACATCGTACACTGAGTAGAAGAAATAGGGCACGCCCTGTATAGAAGTTATCATATATAAACGGAAGTAAAAACTTATAATTCTAGATTTGAATGTTTATTCCAGAGAAAATAATATAGTTATTATGTATGATACTTAACTGACATAAGGAACAACTAAGGGGAATCCTTTAGAACAGCAACTAATCTACTTGTTTTCGAAGAGTGGGGAGTCAGAATAAAAAATTCAATGCCATAGCCTGGACTTCAGTCACGGATATTCTAATCTCGGTCCAGTTGCTCTTAACCATTGGGCTACCATGCCAATATACCAACATTAAATTCTCAAACTTACTTGTACCTTCCCGGTAAACTACTAGCAGTACTCACTCATACACAATAAGATACATAGCTTTTGTTGACGACTTATTGTAAGTATTTAAGTCCCAGACTTATGCTTTAGACTATGCACTACGGTATTGCAGTTTTTAGTCTGACTCTGCCCTTGGAAAACCTTGTTCTACACACGGCTTGAGTGGAAGAACACTTTATTTCCATCAGTTAATCTACTTTTATTCGCTTTTTCCCTTTAGGAATCTATTTTCACTGCACTGATTTTGTACAAATCATAATTTTGCGTACAAATCATATTCTGACGTTGCAATATTTGCTTACATAACTATCACACACGTTTCACGTATTTATGTACCTCTCGTCCCTGGCTCCCATGTCTTCGGTATACACATAGTTACCAAAATTTTAAGTCACAATTTCATTGTACTGACCGTTTAAATAAAATTAATTTTAGTTATTACTCCGGCTTATTAAGAGTTTAAACAACGTGATTTATTTGGTGTTGTTGTATTTCTTTAAATAATTAAATAAAGCAAACTTTTACTTTTATTCCTATTCCATGAATTTTTCGATTAGGATTTAGAGCTTTTGCATCCGATTATTGTAGGTTATGTTACTGATTAAGTATAAGATAAAAGATTTATTTTCTTTTACTGTTTCATTCAAACTTAAAAATATGTTTATTTTAATTTACTTTCATTAAATATTTCGCCTAAAATACAGGATAGGAGTGTCTAAGAATGAAGTACTGTAACACTGTTCTCTTGGAGTAATAATCTTTTCGCAATGGTAACGAATACAGAGACATTACTTTGCGATGGGCCCAATCATTGCGACTTTCACATCCAACCGCAAGTATGTCGAACTTACCTGCATTTCAAAGCATTTTTTTTTCTAAAAATTTGCGAAATATAGGGAAAAAATCTATTATACTCAAAGTGATCTATCTCTATCTTAAAGTATTATTTGTTCCAGTAATAGCATACGATATTTTGATGATATAAGAAAATTTGCTTAATTTGCTTATATACAATGAAACAGTATAGAAGCAGTAAGGTTGACTTTAATTGGCTGTTTTCTACAAATCATCAACAATTGTTGATATTGGGAGTACCATAGTATGATTTGGAAGAAATGTTTCTCTGAATTAAGGAATCAGAGATTATGGTGTAAAATATTTCAAATAGTCATTAACTAAAACCTTCTCTTAGTGCAGTGTATATTGTGCTATCTGAGAAGTTCGTGTCCACATCACTAAGAGCTCACTCTTCACGATCAATGCTTCTTGGTCTCCCAGTATCTGAAATATTCCTCTGAAATTAGGCGCTCTCTCAAGGTTTAGTAAATCTGTTAGAATGTTTGTGAACGAGGTAACTGCCTGTCGGGGTATTTTTCTACTGTAACGCTCACGTGCTCATGGTGGGGCTTCCATCTGCATGACCAAACAAGTAATGCAGATTTTCCTGTTCACCACAGAATGCATTTTCTTCTGCCTTTGTGCCGCTCAACGAACAGACCAATAAGTGGACAAGAAATTAGTTCCATTAATTATTAACTCTTTGCTCTGCAATAAACAACCAAACAAAAACAATCAACAATGATACAATAAAATTTAATTAATTACCATTGAAGTCAACAAAGGGGCAAATCTCTTACAAACGATTTGACGCATTATTATATAACCGTTCTTTTATTGTTGGGGAAGGCGTTATCCAAATATCTGGAAAAGTAAACACACACCTTGTAAAATAGAATAAACAGATATATAATCAAACACATCTTAATCGCCGAGACGCTAGGATTCCGAGCCAAGCACTCTATTACGCAAGATCAAAAGAATAACAAAAGACCAATATCAGCAGGTTTATATGTGCATTCTATATGAATATACAGCACGTGTTTGACGAGTTTGACAAGCGGAACTTATAAAGAACAATTTCACGCACTCAAAATTACCCTAATTGTGCATAAAGTTAACGGAGTGTCATTTTATAACAACTGTAAAAGATGGTCTCCAGTCTTAATATAATACGTAAAATCTAGGTACCTCAAGGGAGCATGTTGGGACCAGTACAATTCAGTTTACATATAAATAACATGCCAGAATTTATTAAGACAATTTTTCTAATAGTCTCAACAACTTAAGGTGGAAATTCGTTACTAACGGCACTCGTAGATACAGAATGTTGCCTGTATCAACTATCGACATGTAGGTCCAAAGTAGCCATGGAAGTACTTCTTTTCCAAGTCAAAATTCAACCCAGCTGTTCTCACGATTCCCCACTAATGAGAAACACCATCTACATATATGAACACAAACAACTCCTCAACAACACATGAACTTTAATCCTCACCCTCAACTCTGACTTACACTGATTTGCCCCTTCAACAATTTAACATACTGGGGACAAAACTAAACTCTTAGTAGACAAAGAGTATGAAGAGGCATCGTGGCCTTTTTCGTTGATCGCCACTAAGGAGCGCATTAAGTGTATTCTCCTATCCTGTGGGAATCATTTAAGGAAAAATAAACAATGGCACATCACATTGAAGTTCAACAATGAAAGAAACTCAATAGATAATTCTTGAGATGAAACATATTGGAGGAATCTTATTTTAAAACTGCTTAACAGGTCATGGTCATATTTTGTAACATTTCCGTTTTTGGAAGGCTCTCGTTACTTCTACGCTAGCAACAATCAAGATGCCACTTAATATCAGCGGCTGTTGGTGACTGCATTCCAATAGCTATGTAGAATCGTAAACTTAAATTGAGCTTTAACAAGGATTCCCTTTAACTGCTTTGGTTCTCAGCGTTCCATAATATATTTGGCATAAAAAACTTCTTAATTTTTCTCAGAGGTCGCTTTATCATGCTTGAGGTTCCTTTACGTACGGTAAATCTACGAAAAAAACCATAGCTTGCTTCCACTCTGAAGGAAGCCATGCTAAGAATTGTTATCGTTTGCCGGGTTTGAAGTCGTGACCTCAAGGGTGGAATCGGCGTACATGTATACGCCATCCTTATTATTGCAATCTGCCGAAGGTATCCTGTGCGAAAAGAAACAGAGAAAGTAGCGGCTGTGCAGTAAGTAGAAGTTACCTCGCTTGCAACATCGAAAAAATTGTCCTGAGAAAAACCTATTAAACAAGTACGTATGCTGCAGCGAGAGAGGGCAAGAGAGTGGTTATTTCCGAAGTAAAATAATAAGAATGCAGTAGATGGTTCTACCAGCTATTTGTTCAAAACCCTATTGGCCTGCCTCGGTAGCATAAATTGTAACCTCTCTGCCTCAGGTTCAAGAGGTCGTGAGTTCTAATCTCGGTCAGGATGAGTTAATTTGATAACCGTTTTTCGGGGGTTTTCCCATATCCTGAAAGAGAATGTCAAGTAACTCTAAGCTCTAGGGACTCTGAGCTAATTTGAGCAACATTTTACCCATTTCATTCAACGTCCAATATGACTTAACATTGGAGGACATAAATTAGAAGAAAATCTAAATATCTAATTACTTTTAGGTAATAAAATACGTAATTTTAATCTTGTAAATACTTCTAAAACAGTTCATTATAAACTTAACTTACTTATTTTAAACTACATATATTAAAATTATATGTATTGCTGAAAGAAATATTAAATATATTGGACTTACTCTATCCCCTGTAATTTATCCCTATGTCTCCAACTATTCTTACAAAAGCCTGTGCTTCGATCTACATCGTGTTAATCCAGATAGACGTATGTAAAAATGGCTTCATTGTATATTCCGTTCTACATATGTATAAGGAGAATATAGGACGCTGGAGCTATAGTGAAATCTTTAAAAAGCGGGTCACTGTAAGCCATCTTCAAAGTTCACACTTTTTTTTTTCCACAGTGAGAGAAAAACGAATAGCGAATTAACACATAAGTGTATAAAATATTAGACAGTTCAAATCTATAAATCTCGGAATTGCTTAATCACAAAAATAGTACAACAAACTGTGTTTTTATGAAACCCACACTTTATCATATGGTTTAGCAGATTTAAAAAGTTGATGTCTTCGTAGTTCAATCGCAGAAAATTCAGGTTATGCATTTTATCGCTAGTCAGATGTCTTTGTAAGCTATGTTAAACGAAGGCACAAAATGTTTTAAGAAATCAAAAACAAGGATATATCCTCAATCTAAATGGTAGTTTAGAGGAAGTGTGTTGCGAGGCTTCGCCCATAAATGGTGGATATTGGATTTGAAGCTAAGTTTGGTATTTGACATTTCGATTTGTAGTTATGACACACATACACACATTTCTTCTTATTTCTCACAAGGTTTAGGCCTTCAGACATGTTTCGAAGCTAACAAACCTAGTCGCTCCATCTCTTCCGTTGTCTTCCAATACTTCGTCTTCCTGAAGATTCATAAAATAAGGCGTTCTCTGAAAATCTTGAACGGGGTATTCGTAGAACATGTTCTTTCAATAGTTTTTGATTCTTCGGAATTTCTTCAGTAATATTTTCCTTCATAAACTGTTTTGTTATTACAGAGTTCCTAATTCTATCCCTTTTAGTAATTCACAAACATGGACGTAAACTATCATTTGCGCTGCTTCCAATTTTGACTTTCTCTGGCTTTTAATGTCCACGTTTTACAAGAGTACATCATCTGGTTTATATATTATATTATGGGGACTTTGCTTTATTTCTGTTCTCATATTTTTACCAAAATATCGTTTTATCGTTTTTATCGTTTTAATTTACTGTATGTTTGAATATTCTCTTCAAAATCTATCTTGGTGTTCAGAATTGACATTTTTGACCCTAATTACTCGAATGTTGAAACTTGTTCTACAATTTCCCCATCAATAAATATTTGTAATGGATTTAGTTTTTCTTCCAACGATTCTCATTTTGTAATTTTTTATAAATTAATTCAATTTATCTACTGATCTTTGCAGTTCCATTTCATTTTCTACTAACAATACGTTGTCTTCTGAAAAAATTATTGTGATTATATTCACATTTTTTTCAATTATCTCATTTTGTTTTAAGGTTTCTCTCTATTTTACTATAACTTCATATATTTGTAAACAAGATGGGCGATAGTGTACATCCCTGTCATAATCCTCCATTAAGAGGATGTTATCCTTAAAACTTTTCTAAAAGTATTAATTTGTATTCATAAAAGTATAAATAAAGTATAAATTGAATATTCACACCAATAGAAAAATATCTAGAATGGCTTAATGCTGCAGTATAACCATTTGACATACTTCTTTATCAAGATTATACGCTTTTTATACAGGGATATTTTTTGAATCTGTTACGATTCATATTCATATTTGTAGGTGAATGATGGATTGAGTTAGATATATTATCAAGAAATTCTGTCATTTATTTGTTCTTATCTTGAAAGATTGTAAGACGAGGTGGACATTCATGTGTGACATATGCACAGGATATGCTTTGAGAATACATTTTTTTTCTCTTGTTATACCCTTGCCTCACTGACATGTATTCTTCCACTACTTTACTTCCTCTTTTCCCAGATTAAGCCTTTAGTGCATGAATAATTTTGCTACTGATACCGTTCTTGTTGTAATTTCTAAACCGGTTTTTCATACCGCTTTCTGTAGTGCCTCAACGCAATCCAGTCGAACAGCCATGCTCATTAAAGCGATAGGTAATGGACTGGCTATCCATTCAAAGCTAAACATCATGAGTTCTAATCTCGGCAAGTGCAGTCAAATGTGCCTGTGTTGAAGGACGGGGAGGTCACAAGTAAAATAATTATCGGGGTATTACTTGACTGCAGTTGCTTGGATTTTGCTTTTCTATGGTAAAAAACATTACAATGTAATTATAAAGATATTTGATATTTATTCATTTGAACAGTATCAATTACAAATTTAGTACAATAAAATTTAACATAGAACATGCTGTATTATACCTCCCGTACAGATACATGAAATTGCTGACTTAACACTTACTTGCTGACTCAGGTCCCCTGGCTATAAGCCTTTGGTTTTCCTGAGCATCTTGATGCCATTTCTTCTTGACCTTTTCTTCTTTTATCCTAATCCACTTTTCTCTTATCCTATATAAGAAATCTCCTATACATCTATTTTTCTTTTCTCCCATCCCCGTTAGCATGCGTACCGCCAATATCTATTTGCTCATGCTGTCCCATTTATTATCCCATATTTTTCTCCTGTAATTTGTTAGCTCCTTACATTCTATCAGGTACTGAACAGTGCTTTCTTCATCTCCACAAAATTCACATTTTCCTACCACATTACTTCTCAACCCTTTTAAGTATAATATTCCTACTCTCATCCATGCTATGCCTTCTCTTCCAGTTTTGCCACCTCATTCTGTCTTTAATTGTTTATAAAATTTCAAAGATTTCTTTTCTTCTATACTTTCCCATATCTCTTGCCTATGTCTTGTAGTCTAGTTATCACTTCCTTCCAAAAACCGCTATAATTTGTCTCCTCTGCTCTCCATAGATCTCCATGCCTATCTTTAATATCATTCTTGCCAATTCCGACCACCAACTATTTGTATTTTTAATGCTTTTCTCTTGCTTCATGCACAGATTCAATAATTCCCCTTTCTGCCCTTTAATACATTTATACCAGAATTTCAATATTCTCTCTATTGTTACTCCCCTCCTTTTTGTATTACCTAGTTATAGTAATGCCACCTCTCTTGGTGCCGATTTTGACAGCCCTAGTAGTTCTTTGCAAAACAATCCGTACATCTGGTCTAATTGTGATCCTATCCTTGATGTGCCCCATACCTCCACTGTATTCATTGTTCTGGCTTCAACAACCACTTCATACATTCTTTCTTACCTTCTAACTGACATCTCCAGTTTATGTTTACATATTCTTACCCCTGACATTGCCGCCCTGCTATTAGCTATCACTTCTCTGGCTTGTGCAGCCCATCCTCCACTGCTACACGTCCTCACACCTAAATAGTCATACTCCTTTACCACTTCTATCTTTTGGTCTCCTTTCCTAAGTATCGATCCTCTTTTAAATGCCGTAATTATACAGATAATAAAGTATTTACAATACGAAAGACTCAAAATTTTGAGTGTACAACTGTCAAAGCCTAGTACAGTATTACATTAACAAAAGAACTGCATTAAAATATTTTTTCAAGCTGAATACAGCCTAATGTTGCTATACGACAACACCATGCATTAAATGGTTAATATTATTGTGCACCTTTGAACACCGATGTATGACAAAGAAACCCTGTGTAATGGAAGGTCAGCCGATAAAAGTGCGTCGTTTCGTCATTCTGACAGGCAAGTTTAAACCAAGAACTTCTGCTTCCTATTTGTTAATACGATTTGAAATACAACAAAAATGAATTAAACCTGTTACAAAATATGTTATTTATAAGTCATATGAATGTATTCATTTCCAAATGTAAGTTTGTCAATTCCGTTCGAATACATTGCGATAAATGTTCGTGTTAAATAGGGAACTAATTTGTATTGTATAACAACCTATTCCATCTCAGTACTAATGAAAGGTGATCAATGCATATGACAATAAATATGATGCGAAATTATTTGAAACTGGGTTTAGCATATTTGGTCTGGAAACGTTAAGCGCACTGCTACGTTGCCATCAGATCGTCTGCCCTCCGTATTCTTTTGCCTTAACCCTTTCCCCGGGTAGTGCTGAAAAACTCTTCCATTTTAACCCCATGTAATGACAGTAAAAGGATTCTGACGGTGTACTCTCATGATTTTCTATACTCATTCTCGTGCAAACAATTCTTAAAACACTTCTCTTAGTCTACTTTATGTCAATCGAGATTAACTGTAGCAGAAATTGTTTTAGTAATACGTTTTTTTCCAAATACAACGAGAAAACGCTTGAGCTATGTGGAGGTTTTGACATTCTATTGTCTTTGCATCTCTAGGACATAAACATAAAACGAATAACAACTTTTTATTTGAGAAAAGTATAAGCATTGCAAAATTAGAACAGATTAGAAGAAGCATCTCGAAAATGACTGTCAATATACAAAAAAGTATTTGAAAAAAATTGTATTAACAAGATCTGCATGTCTTGTGCAGTATGATATTGTCTGTCTTTAGGTTTACCAGTTATACAAACGTCATCCAGACCGAGGAGGATATCTGAGGAATTGCCATAACATTCAAAATATTCCATTTCATTTGGCACGAATATATCTTAAGCACAAGTTATTTAATCAAAACTATTACAGGCCGTTTTTGAGAAAATCAAAATTTTTGAAAGATATTCAGTAAAGGGTGTATAGAGAGTTTTTTGAAAATCTTCGTGTCGCATCCTGGAAGAGGCTGCACTTGAATGCCAAGTTTGGTATCCAACCAACCTTTCGTTTTCGATTTACGCTGCTCAAAAATACTCACTACAATTTTTATTTTTCCGTTTAATGCATTTAAATTCAGCGAGTACCAACATGTTTCCGGTGACATACTGTATCCAATATTTTGGTTAAAGAGAATAATTTCCCTACACATTATATATTATTATAAGAACATAAAAATGTAATGCAATGACAAAACAGAGTATTGCTGTTGTAGCAGATAAAAGCAGAGAGAGGTTAAAACATTAAGCACATTGTAAACAAAATGTAATAAAAAGCCAACAATCAATTAGATCCGTTGAACTGCGGAAAAAGTGTTCTTATTTTAAGTGACAGGTGGTCCGGAGAGCATTAGCAAATTCCCAGAAGTGACCACTAAAAACGCCATTTACAGGTTATCCCACAGGGATAGCATGCATATCCTCTCAGAGTTTTCATATCCATTACTCACGGATCTGCAAATGATATTCAATCTCCTGATAAATTAAACTCGCCTATCCGGTTCCTCTTGTGAATAAAATAATATGCTTCAACGGCTAATGCAAACCTAAATGTATATAATTAAGGAAGTATGAATTACTAAGTATATCAAGCAATGCTTCACTTCAGTGCAACAGTGTCATAAATAGCTCAGCAGTTTCTCTGATTTGTGATTTAGACATTTCTTCACTTAAATTTGAAAAAGCTAACGATTAAACTTAGTTTTATTTTTCTGGCAAATTACCGTAGGGTAGAAGGTATACAATTAATGTTGGATAAAATATAGAAGAGTATGAACTAAAACTTCCAGTAAACAAAACAATGTACCCCTCACCTTTACAGTGACTCACAAGCAGCAATTGCAGCTTTGAAAGATACCAAAAGCAGCAGTCCTATTGCAGCTGAAATAAGAAGTCAACTATTAAATGGTTCTCATCTGTGTATTTCATGGGTCAGAGGGCACGTGGGGAATACCGGAAATGAACGTGCAGATGAGCTTGCAAAGAGAGCTGCGACTTCAGATGTTCCAGATATTTACACTCTATGCCCTATTTCTTATGTGAGGCAAACATTAAAGGACATTATCATCAACGACTGGAATGAAAACTGGTTAAAAAGTAATTGTGGTGCTTTGACTAAGAATTTATATTTCTCAACGGTTTCTGGCAGACATAAATGTAAGTTCGTTAATCCTATGTTATCACTCAATTCTTAACTGGACATGTCTAATTTTCAGCTTACTTATTTCGATTCAAAGTCAAATCCACATCTGATTGTATTTGTGGAAATCATCTTCAAGATGTCCCTCACATTTTATTTGATTGCCCATTTTTCTGTTTAGAAAGATAAGAAATTGAATTATTGCTTCAATCCTTAGGTTACATTTTTTCAAAACCACTTACACATATTTTGATGAATTACAAAACTTGTCAATATTTAATGGCTTTCCTAAATAAATTATTTCTGAAGCTAAATAATTCATCTTGATGTTTACTGTTATTCAGCTTGATATTGAATTTTGTAATTTTTTTGTAAATTGTATTATATTCATAAATTTGTAAACTATATTCCTAATATACCTTTGGATAAAATAGGAATAAAAATGGATAATAAATAATAGATAAACAAAACAAAAGGGTGGCATTTTTAAAAATGCCTCCGAAGCCCTCTTCATTCTGGTGACTTTTGCATAAGTTGTAAACCACGGTCCACAAGCCCGGATAACCATTATTTACCATAAGGGATAGAAAAACCCTTATTACACTAAAAATTTAGATATCCTTAAACTACTCAATTTTTCCCAAATACATGTTTTCTTTTGTAGAGACATTCCCTGCTCTTTTTATAATTTTCAAATAACTATACTTTTCTATACTTTACTTTTCGTCATTTTACATTCTGGCGAAGCAAAGAGAATGGAATTTCAAAGCCATCACGTGGCGATCACTGTTAAGTACCATGTTTGGTGTTACCGACTTCGTTAATTGAGTTCTAGTATTTACACAAAACAGATCCATAGAATGCCCTTATTTTCAATTTAAGGAACCATAAAACTATATTTACTTCCGGTATGTAAGGCTTGATAACAAATTTTTAGGTAGATAACAATAGCTCTATCATTGAAAAGTGATAGATAAAATAGATTTCGGTATTTTATGCACACATATGTGCTGCATAAAAGTATGGTTTCACTTACTAAATCAATCTACACATCGGTATGAACAAAGCAACATATTTTTCTCTTGGCGCAATTCAACGCTGAAATTTCAAAACGAGGGAAGTCACGATTCAATATCCGTGTTTAAACTTGCACGCTAACGACCCTTTTTTGTTGATTTGCTTAGTATAACATTACTTTTATATGTGAGTCACGAGTCTGAATTTTGATTGGGTCGAACAGTTGCACAAGATCGGAAACGTGTTCAGGTTTCTTCACTCTTAAGTGCATATTGCGTAATCAATTCCTTTTTATGATAACAGTAGCGAGTTTACAGCTTTAGTTGGCTTTTTTGTGTTATCTTACTAATGCGTCAGGAATCTTGTGAAATTAAATTAATATGTACGAGATAATGCAATTATTAAATATCTCTTTCGGTGTCACGTGCTTTATTACGTCAATCCTTTGACGTCAATGTTCCTAGAATAGCCAAAGCTGACCCAAGGAACGGTTTATGTACAATCCACAAATATCTGCGGCCGAATTAGCAGCAGCTGTCAATATATTACATGTCGATGGAAAACCGCCACCTCATCTGCTTCCCACTCGGACGAATCCAGTTTCGATTCTGGCCGAGGTAACAGTTTTCCAGTTATATGATCGACATGACAGGCGTTCTCGTCGTATTTGATTGGCGAATACCCTAAAGTAGAGGTGGTCAATGTATTTTGAGCTTGTGCCAGTAAGTTGATAGAATTTGAAGTTGATAGAACTTATTAAAATAATTATTTTGAATCTGAACTAAAGTATTATGATGTATTAGTGAATAATTCAGTAAAATGCAGCACGTAGCACAAAAAGACTATCTTATAATTCAGTGCTTTATTTAATAACATCTTTATAACATTTGATGGTTTATAGAAATATTTCTCACTACTCTACTTATAAGGGCATTCTCATTAATTCTGAAGAATGTAATGTTTGAACTTGCTACACACTGTTTCTTAATTTTAAGTGTAAATCTGTATATGTATGGAACAGATTATTAGCAAAATATGCATACAGTTGAAAGTAATTGGGTATTAATAACAGTAATGAGTAGAAAAGTGTTCTTACAATTGTATGTGGAGTCAAATTTGTAAATGCTCCCTAGAATAAGATCGTGAATTTTAGAAAACCTCTCTGAAGTCTCATATTTACAAAATACCATTCAAGCTAGCACAGATGGGTGGCATAGAATGCTCTTCAAAATTGTTATAAAGTCCTGAGTGGTTCGAAAGAGGAAGAGTTTATAATGATAAATAAGTTTACATCGGATGTTGAGCTATCAGCTGACAAACATGTCATTAGGTCATTACTTGATCTGCTGGCCTACGATTGGCCGCCCTGCGCTAAGGCCTACTGGACGAGTGTTTTGGATTTGTGTTATTTCAGTTGAATTTTGATCTTGCTCTGTAATATTTCTGTTCACAATGTGACTTAGTTTTCATGTGTCAATTATTATTATTTGGTGTTATTTTGTTTACTTGATATTCTTATGACGACCATGAAGTTCTTGGGAAGTGCTGGAGAAACCCTTAAGAACCGAGTGCAAAATCAAATATATATATATATACTTTAAATTTACGTCCTCTAACGTTAAGTCATATCGGAGATGATATAGGGAAATTTCGAGGTTTTCAAGGTCTCTTCCAGGCATATACAATCACTTCTGCATTAGGTAGATGAAATAGAGCTTTTTAAACAGCTTTTTGAATTCAAAACGGTGTGGAATAAATTAGTATCTGCTCTAGGATTATACTATGTAACGAACTTTTAAAAGCATGCTAATTCTCTGACACAATATTTTAATAATGGCATTTAAATTAAACAAGGTCTTTCATTTCCTAGATTGTATCCTGAAGAACTTTGCTTAGTAATAATAAATATTATTTGGCTTCATTTACATCAGTCAGGCCACCATCCCGAGTTTCTTGTTAAAATTTTGTGAAACGCTTCAATTACTGCATTTTTAAACTAGGGCCCTGTTTTTTATTAACGGGTCATTAACTGTATTGAAAATGTCTACTCCCTGTCCCTCATATTCACAAAAAAAAAATACTTTTTATATGTCAATTTCATAAAACAGCTATTGATTTCCACATCACACGTTTAGAAGTTAGAACTGTTTTAAAATACTGTCCATACCTGCAATTATAGTAAAAGTTACTCTACGAGATACCTATAATAGATACTGCATTGCAGTCAAAAGTTCGATATCCATATTTATCTAAAAACACAAAATTAAAATATATAAACAAAAATGACATACTTACATAAAAGCATTACTATTTGCATAAAAATAAAACGTAAATGTCGATTTTTCTCTAATTATTATTACCTTATGCAGTTCAATTTATTCTAGTGATTTATATGTACTTAATAATTGGTGTAACATAACGAGGTAAACAAAAGCTTACCTATTAGACAAGAAACTATATATAATTGAACGCACATTTTATGTCAGCTTGTGTGTAGTTAGTGATTTTCAAATATTCGTTTATCGTTTGATCTGCATTCTTTATAAAAGAAAGTATAAAGTTTCCATAAATTATTTGAATATATTCTTTATAATCTTAAAAATAACACTCATTGGGAAGCTGCCTTGGATTGTATATGATTGTTTCTGTATTCTATAAATTATTTTCAAAATTGTTTCTTAAACTAATGAATATCAGTTTTCTTGTAAATGTGGCCTCTTGTTCCTAATAATTCATTTAAATTAACTTCAGTATGATCGTTACTTTTGGAGATAAAAAAGACAGAGAGAGAGAGAGAGAGAGAGAGAGAGAGAGAGAGAGACAGAGAGAGAGAGAGAGATATATATCCAACCTACACATCCCTCCGTTAACAGTATACGATATTCAAGTAGCAAAATTAAATATTGTGACTTCCTGGGTTCATAGAATTTAAAGTCTAATTTGCCGAAATTCGAAATGTTCTTTATTTGCGTAGAAACACACTTCGTAGCAGCAGAATTACATCACATATCACAATCTACAACACCAAGGTCGATGACAATAACAAACAGCGTTCTGATTACATCTGTTCACAACTCCCCTGTTACTACATCTGTTCTCGTTACAACACTCTCAGCTGTTTTCTGCTTACGACTTTCGCGACTGCTCACTGGCGTGTCACAATTTCTTATATATCTCATTCATAAATTTGAGAGATTTCTGGGACAAAAAAGAAGCCGACTGTTCAGTACAATCAGTGGATGTTTCTGGAATAACAAGACATCGAATGACGAAATCCGAACCTTCCAGAAGCGTAACTTAATCTGCGCCGGCAAGTCCTTTACCTCCGCTATCTATATTTGCCAGCTCTTTGTGTACACAAGCCGCGCTATCAGTAGATAACGGGTTCGCGACAGTATAAAGCAAACAGGAAAAGGTTAATTTATGTAATGTCCAAGCGGTGGTAAGTCAGACCAAAACACATACCAAATCCCACTGGTGATACTAAAGATTTGCATTTGCGGATCACTCAAAGATGAGTTTCAATAACATAACCAGCATGCGAATTTTCTGGAAGCGTGTGTACTTCTAATACACGAACTGATAAAATGTCACGATCTTTTGTTTCTGATAGCGCTATTTGAGCGTTTATATGATATTTTGTTGATCATGTAATGGTACAAATAGTGAATTGTACGAGGGAAATAAAATAAATTAATTGGTCATGAAAAGCTGATATTAAAAATAGCTTTCATGACTGCATGTGGTCTGAACATTTGATGGTAACTACAAAAGAAAGAAAAAAGATAAAAGCCGCAAAGATAAAAATGTTCAGACCCCCCAGTAAGATAAGAATTAACTGATCCTAAAAACAATCCGATATAGAAATTATTCCTGCCCAGTTTAATTATAGCAACTAAATTAAAGTAGAATCCCTCCATTGTGAAAAGGAATAAAACATTACATTTTACGTGTTTCGCTTTTTCTTTTTCCAGGTTTTTCCATTTATTAGTTTTAAAACTGTTTTAATATTATACTAACATTTCGACGTTTCTCGTGAGATAATTATAAATATAATGTACTTGCTTTTAATGAAGTAGAATTTTTGTTATAATACCCCAAGCTTCAGAGAGTAACGTATTAATATGACAGAGAAGTTAAAAGTCAAATCAAGCAATGTTGATAGTATTTTGTAAACACCATTAAGTTATCCGTTGCGTGGTTCTCAGAATTACATTTTCCGTCAATTTAAATCAAATTTCGATAACACTGTCATCTAGATACGCACTATATACAAATTCTGTAGGAAATAATGTACCTTCAAATTGAGTACCAAAATCATAAAGCCTGCGTAGTTTTCAAGACATTATCAGATGTTTTGAATACATGTAGATATTGTTTTCTTTTCATTTTGAAAATTGAAATATTCTCTTCGTTAATTTCATTGCTAGAATTATAAAAATTACAATTAATAATGACGATTTTAAGGCTAGTGGTAGACATCTTAAGTTTAGTCGTGTATATTAAATACATGGTATTTTAACAGAAACAAATTAGAAATATCAGTCGGTAGAGCACCTGCCTACCGAGCTAGGGGTCCCGGGTTCGATTCCCGGCGGTGGGGGTGGGGATTTTTCTCCGACCAAAATAATTCCCCATCTTCCCCAGAGTTTGGAAGGATGAATGAAAGTGTGAATGTGTGCGTGATCTAATGATTAAAAACCAAAGATAACGAGTTAACGCCTTCAGTATGTTCCAAAGAAGAACGGCCGCCGATATGATCATAGTAGTTAAAGGCGGGGTATAAATGGAACAAGCAAAAAAAAAAAAAAAAAAAATAGAAATATAGTTGCTATGTTAGAATGGTTTGGGCTGCAGAGCGTTCCTAAAAATCCTTGTCTGCTGTGTTTGAAAGTTAATAAAATTTCAAATTTGATATTTATCCGAGTTTTCGTAGAGTCTAGAGGAACCTCGGGTCCAACATTTGAGCCCCTCCATGAATGGGAGTTGTTCGGATTGGGTTGACTCGAGGGGGCAGTGGTTCCCGATACCCGTGGGAGATCGGGTACGTCTCCGGAAGGGGTTGAGGGAAGCCATTAATATTCCCGCGTACTAGCCAGCATAGCTTGTAGAAGGTGTGCTAGATCACCAGGCGGACCCACCCTGGTCATATCGGTAGCCTTCTCATTTTGGAGTTGGCGCGCGTAAGTGGCGTATCCACTTCCATCCCGTCTTGAGTCCATAGAACCAGATGGGAGGGGGGAACTTGTTAGTCTCTAGGTCTAGCCCTATGGAAAGCCCCACGGAGGTGCCAGGCGCCCTTTCGGGACAGCTTGGTAGCTCCCTGGTCGTTACTTTGTGTGGATTGCTCTGGTAGATACCCTCGAGTTTATATATAGTTGTTTTCTGCCCCCGTAGGGAAGGGTATCCGTCCCCTTCAGCTGCTTTAGTGCGAGCGCTGCAGACCCTTAGCACTCGTGGTACCTCTGACGTTACTAGAGGAACCTCGGGCCGAACTGCCGAGCCCCTCCTTGAATGGGAGTTGTTCGGATTGTGTTGGATTCGAGGGGGCGTGGTTGAAGCGCGTATGTGGCGTATCTACTTCCAGCCGTCTTGACGTAGTAGTCGATAGCGGCGCTTGAGAGAGAGAGAATGAGTGAGTGAGTGAGTGAGTGAGTGAGTGAGTGAGTGAGTGAGTGAGTATGTACGTGACAGCGAGTGAGAATGAGAGTTGCATACAAAACTTGATATTTTCAATTTAGGAACTGCCAAGAATGCAACACTAACATGAGAACTATCTCTATGCTCATATTTGTACTCACTTGAGAATTTGACGGTATCACCTCTGCTCTATGTGGGGCCTCTGTGCTAAAAATCGGATGTGGAGTATAGTACCCTAAAATGAGTACAGAATACATAGGAACATATAGGCATAATAACATAGCATTAGGTATACGGGAGGAAGTGTTTACCCCGGCGGACAGCGGTCTACACACAGACATACGAAAGGAGCGCTGTCCCCCACACCCAGAATGAAGCTGACGAGGGATGTCCAGCAGTTACTTACAAGTGGTAGTACGCGGCATTTTCCAGGCTTCAGTTTTGGACGTTGCGATTCTACTCCAATTTTTGGTACACGTGGTTTATGTACAACAGGCATTATACTGTGACTTTGAGGATTAGTAAAATTAAACGTCCAATTTGCAGAAATTCAAAATGCTCTTTATTTCCGTAGAGAAACACTTTGGTCAACCCTTGCAGCAGCAGAATTGCGTAACATACACAAATACAAATTTCGTCACTTCCGCACAAACAAAAGGATTCACTTTCAAAACACAGCTGTAGGCACACGAATCAGTTCCGATTACCACTCTCTCTCTCGATAAACTAGCCACGGCTTCTTTTATATAACCGCTCACTGTTCGAGAAATTACGGTATTTTCTGTAACACACAAGATGGCACTACAACCTTCCAGTTATCTATTTTATCTGTTTCGGCATGCTTTTTATTTCTGTGCTGCATCTTCCAGTTATCTATCTATCTGTTTCGGCTAGCCCTTTTATTTCCGCGCTGCACTATCTGTCCCTTTGTGCGCAACGGTCGCGCATCGTCGCAACAATGGGTTCACGACAATACTATCAAATTTTTAGGTGCGTAGCGGTGGGAGTACAGCGATAGTTCCCTTGTAAGATATTATAGACGATTCTCTCACACATAGTATATTTTAGACAGAAAAATGTTCAATAGTTCTTAGTTATTTTGTATAAAAAGTCGCATGTAAACATGATGTGATAAGGAAAATAACTTCCATATTCTTTCGTTGAACATCGTGCTAAATAACTGCATACCGTTAGTGCTTTAAAACATTGCAAACTATTGACAATTAAAACCAAAAAGAGGCAAGATTTCCGAAGGGAGTTACGCCACAGAAAAAGAAAGTAATGCGAGGCAAATTATGAGTTTTAAGAAGCTCTAGACTTCTCTGTAGTAAGGTATTATCTAATTATGGATTTAGTTATCCTACAAAGCCTGGCCCTGTAGCTCAATGTATGGAACATCTGGATCTCGGGTTGATTTCCTACTAGAGGTGGTAGTTCTTCTCCAGCCACGGTTACTCCATATTCTCCAAAGAATCTGGAAGTAATATGTGTATGAGCTAATGTATAAAGTCTACAGAAATCCAATGACACGACTTAATACCATTTCCAATGTGGCAAAATATTCCAAAGCTAAAATGCACCAACTTGACAATTACAGATAAGGGCGGAATAATAAAATGAAGCGATGCGAAAGTGTAAAAATTATTTCTTAATGACGAAATTTTCAGATGTTATTTCCAAAATATTCAAGATATACATTTATTAGACATTTAATTATCTTAAATGTTATCAAAATCATGAGAGAACGTAAGCTTTCAGGACCGGAGTCAATATTATAATTAATAATTTCCGCTCTGTTTTGCCGTGGTTTGTTGGAAATAATTAATTATAATATTTATCAAAATCGTTGTAATATTTTAATATCAAAATCAAAACCATTGGAGCCACTTCTGGAAAAACCGAATTTAAGAAAATCTTCCATTTAAGGGATAGTTTGGGAAAGGTACTTTTTTTGCAAAACTTTGCCCTATCCAGAAATGAAGCTGAATCCAAAAAACGAAGTTAATAATTCATAGGTAAGTTAATTGGTGAAAATTAATCATTTGTTCACATTAGCCGTATATACGCTAAGGTTTCGGATCGATAGAGTCAACCTGAAGAATTCAATACCATGGCTGGGATTTGAACCCCGGATCTCCTGGTTTCGGTCCAGTAGCTCTTACCCAATGAGCTACCATGGCCAACGTGCCATCCTGACATTAAATTATCCAATTTACTCATATATATATATATATATATATATATATATATATATATATATATATATATATATATATATATTCGCGGTTAAACACTAGGGGCTCTGACGACTTACTATTATGAAGTACTTAAATCCCAGAGCTCACCATTAAACTCTTCTTATTAAGTTAATTGGGGGAAATTGATCGTTTCTTCACACTAGCTGTGTACAGGCTTAGGTATTGGATTGATAGAGTCAATCTTAATACTCTTAATAATAAAGAATTTAATAATTAAGCCTGAGATTCAAGTTCTTACAATAGTAAGTCGCAACAAGCGGTGTACCTCGAATGCAAGAGCCCCTAATGTTTTACCGGGATATATATATATATATATATATATATATATATATATATATATATATATGAGTAAATTGGATAATTTAATGTCAGGATGGCACGTTGGCCATGGTAGTTCAATGGGTAAGAGCGACTGGACGGAAACCAGGAGATCCGTGGTTTAAATCCTGGCCATGGCTATAAATTTTTCAAGTTGACTATATCAATTCATAGGTAATTTTATCTTTACACTGTTCTGTTCACATATAATTTTTAAATGAAGCAGATTTTTCTGCGTGCTAAGTACTAGAAGAAGTAAAATAAAAATTGAAAAAAAAAATGACAAGAAAGAAACTCGTTGAACTACAAAATTACCATGGCGACGATGTTACTATTTAGTATTCTGTAAGGTGGCTGTTATCGTGACGTTTGTTACAGTCGACTTTGTTATGCACCTGGAGTGAGTAATCGCGAAATCGTGCGCCTTGCGAACCTGTTTTGTTTTCCGGCTGCAGTAACAACAAAAACATACCACTCTAGGGTGAATGGTGCTATTTAGTGCAAACGCTTCATAATGTTTGCATGAGAAACAAGGACACTTTTCTATGAATGGATTAGGACTTCCGAGTTATTTTAAAAGTTTGCAAAAACTTCGTTGGTGCAACTCGGGAAACTTATTTCATTCATCGAAATATTCTCTAGAAATTTGAAAAGAGAAACAAATTCCTTCAAATGCAGATATGGAATACTGTAATGCAATATTATTTGGCTTCGTATTTAGACATTAATTTAGTTTGGTAAGGCACCAGTCTTAAATTTAATTTCCTCCTTAAAAGCAATTTTTTTAAATTTATATCCTCCAATATTGAGCTATATCGGATGGTGACTGAAATTGGTGAAATGATGCTCAAGTGAGTCCGTGGTCCATGGAGCTTAGAGTTATTCAACATTCGTCTTTCAGGATAAGGGAAAACCTCGGAAGAGCTTATCCAGGTAACTCATCCTGACCGAGATTCGAACTCGAGATCTCTTGAATTTGAGGCACACATGCTACCATCGCTACCGAGGTGGGCACAGTGACTAATGACTTTATTTAAGAGGTTATTTGGATTGACATAAATCAGACAGAAAAAATAAGTTTTATTAGGAATAGTTTATAGACGCTATACAAAAATTAAAGTCAGTAGGTAGAGAACCTCAATGTAATAAATTATATTTTTAAATGTGTTTTCGCTATTCAGTTGTCCCTCGCGATGTCATGGAAACATTATGGAGCAACAATAGTAGAACATTGTTACCAGCATAAAGATGTTTTTATTTATTTTATTTCTGTACAACTTCGTGGTCATATAGCGACGGATCTGCTAGGAGATATGTCGTGAACCGATGAATGGCGGGCAGTTAGCCTTCCATTGCCCATTCCTGTTGCATACCTCATTTGTATACAGGGGCTTAAGAACAGTTGACTATCTCTGTGCTTCTGTGATTGGTCCCGTAGGGGAGGGGATCTATCCCCTTCAGCTGCCGAGGTGCGGACGCTGCGGACCCCTAGCACTCGTGGTACCTCTGACGCTACTAGAGGAACCTCGGGCCGAACTGCGGAGTCCCTCCCGTCGGGGAGTTGTTCGGATTGGGTTGGAATCGAGGGGTCAGTGTGTTCCCGACACCCACGGGGAATTGGATACCTCCGGCCAGGCTACGGCCACCCGGAGGGGGTGGAGGGTTGCCTCATAAGTCCCGGGTACCAGCCTGCAGAGCTAGTAGGTGTGCTAGATCACCAGGCGGCCCCACCGAAGTTTTCGGTAGTCTTCCCAGCGGGGTTGACGCGCGTAAGTGGCCTATCCACTTCCATCCCATCTTGACGTTGTAGTCAACGGGGGGGGGGGGCGGGGCTTTTTAAGAAATCAGGTATAGCCCTATGGAAAGAGCCCCGGAGTTATCCATCGCTCCCGGGTTCAAGGAGGCCAGGGTCCTGGGCTAATTGTGTGGAACCTCTACACTTAACTGTCTGTGATTGGCAGATGGCAGGTCCGTCACCTTAGCGTATTTATGGCTCAACACCTAGTGGGATCTTCCATATTGTGGGTAACCGTCGGAGCCATTTGTTTGGTAATGAATATTGTGTTTAGCACCTATCAGTAATAATCTGCAATTTCTTTGCAATTATTATTTTTGGACCGTTTGCTTGCAGTAGGACATTTGGACAGTACTGTAAAGATGTCTGAACAGTTACCTTTCTCTTGGCGTGTCACAGTTTACGTTTACGTAAGTACCTACACATAGTTATACTAGACAAGTAATTTCGTTCCAGCCACTGCTTAGCAAATACACTTTCTGAGATGCTGCACAAGAAATTAAATATTTTGTTATTTTGTAATTTCCGAGACACATAGCTATTTCTGAAGTACTGAGGTTAAGGAAGCATGTTTCAGCTTGTCTGTCTACAGTACACTCTACCTGATTGTACTGTTCTACGTATTTTGTCTGATATTTTGTGAAACGTCCTACGCTGTTGTAACAGCTTAGTCTCTACACAATGTAGACACCAAAGAGGCGTTCACTTTTTGGGATTTTAAAGTGTTTTATGCTCGCCAAACAAATTGAAATTCTTACCTTGTAAATCTGCTGCAACAAAGTATATTAATCTATTTAAGAATAGTTTACAAATGAAAACATGGTTAAGGTATTTAATATTCCCAGTGACAGCAGAGAGCACTGTTCTGTAAAACTATATAACTAATCCATTTCCGTAAACAATTTTTCAACAGCTTACTTCCTAGTGTAATTTTTGCATTCTAATTGCATTTCAAGTACCTTACTGCGTTAACAGAATATTAAAATTAGTTGACCCCGTCTGTAAACAAACGAGTATTTAGCCAGACTACATTTCAAATGCTATTTTATGCAATTTTTTTTCGACAGAGTATTTCCAACACTGCACCAGTGCAATACACAAATAGTTATGCTTATTTTTGTGGCAAATATGAAATCCATATTTCGTTATACGTAGCGTAACCCATGGCGTAACAGCCCTAAGTGGGCCTCAGCCTACCAACCCAACTGCCGGCCTCACGCCCACTTACGCACCGCAGAGGTGAGTGATCATCCAACTGATACGGGGAGGAGATGTGGTCAGCATCTCGGCATCCCCCAGGCGGAATGTTGGTTTCCGTGACCAGGGCCGCTTACCTCGCGTAAGCTCCTCATTTTCCTCACGATGCTGAGTGGGCATGGTCCTATACCCGGGACCTAAAATCCCCACCCAATGGGTGGGATCGAATCGGGCCGCTTTCCGTGGCCAGGGACCAAAGACATACTGCCTTAGCGCACTACGCCACGGCGCAGGACTTTCGTTATACGTGGTTATCGAATTATTTTCCACTTCTTGTAGCTTCACTACAAAAACGCGCATGTCACGTCTGTAATGCGGGTTGCATTTTACAGGTCTTTAAGGGGTACTGTACTCAAAGATGAGTTCCTTAAGTGTAATAGGGTATGGTTGAAAAAATATGATTCCTAAATTTCATCTAATTACATTAATGAAATATTGCTGACAGTACGAGTAGATCGATATATGAAAAAATTCAAGGCAGATTTTACAATAAACTGAAAGAGTATGAATATTTTGAACAAACAAAACTTCTATTTTATTTCCTTAATGTATGTGCAAGTACTCGAACTGATGACCTTCTTGGGTAATGCACATCCTCAGGAACTTTATATTTCAATTATTGTGATTTCGGTTTTCAAGTTTTGATGAACATAAAAAAGAGCATTTACAATGGTGAGACTCGAACCTGTGCCATTGGGTGTTAGGGTACAGGAGACGTCATAAACCCATTGAATTATTTCGAGACCTGTCTGAAATCATATTCTGGGTTCATTAGTACTACTTGTATGCCTGGCGCTATACCTTTGCCACCTCGTGAGTTCTCGTGCTTAATTTAGCATTTTAAGACACTTTTAATCATTTGCTGGGTCTTTAAATATTATTACATAAATGCAAAAAGCTCTTATTCATGTTAATTGAGAAGCACGAGACGCAGTTTAAGGCAAAGTGTAAATAAATAATTTTTAATAATATGTCCGTTTTGACTGTACGGGTCCATGATGGATGAAGCGTGTCTCTAATTTTTACTAATTTTTGGCAGCCAACCCCTACTTATAGTACAAGAATCTACCATTTTCCTTTTAGCTGATGTTGTTAGTACACTCATAAGATAGGCCCACCTTTTCCGAGGCGTTTACTGAATTACTTTGCCAAGTACACACTAATAAAAAGTTTCTAAAATCGGCTGAAAACCGGAATTCGCTCTCAGTGAAGGAGTCATATGTTTTTGAGTTGTACCTACTTTAGCCAGCGGTATATTTTGTTCCTGAAACCACTATTCCTATGAATTTTGCGCATTCCTCTTTGTAAGAACGTCAAGCAATACAGTTTAGTAAGCGCAAAAGTGGACTAAGGCGCACATGCCGTTTGATGGGTGGCCTACCTTCCAAAAAATAAGGCGCGGTTGACTGTGGTTGCTACGAGGGCTGTTCAATAATGAATGATCACAATATTTTTTTTGACACCGTACCTCATCCTCATAATTGTGATGGCTTTTCTCAAAATAGTCTCCACTGAATGCGATGCACTTGTCCCAGCGTTTCTGCCAGTCTTCAAAGACATGCTGGAAAACATTTTTGAGAGATCCTTCAAAATCGCCACCGCAGCCTTCAACACTGCTTCTGATGATGGATAATGCCTCACACGAAGGTGTTCCTTCAAGTTAGAGAATACAAAAAGATCACATGGGCCTAAATCCGGACTACAGGCAGGGTGAGGGATGCACTTCACGTTGATTTTTGCAAGTTATTCAGCAACAACATCGGCAATATGCGGCCGCGCATTATCGTGGTGCAGCATCCAGCCTGCTTCGCGGAAATGTGGTCTTTTGCGCCTGATATGGACTTGCAATGTTTCCAGAACATCCCTGTAGTATTGTACAGTTACTGATGTGTGTGCAGGTACAACATGATGATAAACCATTCAATGAATATCAAAGAATAAGATGACCATAACTTTCCCAGCACAAGCAAACACTTTTGCTTTTTGGGGGGTTGATGATGAAGGAGATTTCCACACTGAGCTTTGCTTTCAGGATCAAAATGTTGTAGCCAAGTTTCAACAGCAGTGATTACGTTTGAAAGAAACTCCGGATCTTCATCTAACATCAACTAAAGCTGCATGTTACCTCCATTACAGCGGTAGGCGATACTGAATATGTCTGAACTTGCCTGGTTCTCATAGGCGGGAACAAGGAGTACCAACAATGAAACTACTACGGCGTGTTTGTTTCACAAACAGAATGCAATAAGATTGAATTTTAGTGCGAAAATTATGACCGTAAAAATTATGATCATTCTTTATTGAACAGCCCTCGTATATTAAAATACATTTCAGGCTAAAAGGCTAAAATGGCAATTCCAATTTATAAGACTGCATAAAAAACAACAAGTTATTTTTGATAGCTTTCGCTGTTATTCTCCCCCTAAACAAAAATATAATGTCACGTCACTTACATTTAATCTCACATTAAGCAAATCCCTGCTGTAATTGTTAACAATCACGTTGGAGCTACTACAAGAATGACATCACACTTGGTTTTATTTAATAGAAACCTGTGCACGCCTCCTTATACCGACAGCTGACTTTGGCGGGGCTAAAACTGCTCCACTCAGAACAATGAGGAAAGTTGGAGCAGCACCGCACCCTTATAACTTTCCTGGTAACTGACTCATGTGTTTTTAGGACGTCGTGGTTTTCCCAAACAACTGAGACAAAAACGTGATCATCTCAAGAACGCGGTAGATCCGGGCTTGTTACAGAAGGCCACTGCCAAATGTCAGCCAACTTCTACTGTACATGCAGGATTAAGTGTAACAGCTAAACGCCTTTTTAATGTATTTTGTTATAAGAGTATAACGGATTATACTAAAAATTGTTATTTCCTCTTAGATGTCTAATGAATTAACAAAAGAAACAATTGTAATGCAGGACCAATCACAGTGACAATTAAATTATAAATTGACGACGTAAAAGTGGCAATGGTAAGAGAGCATGTGACAGTACACACGACGAAGGAGGTTATGTACAAGGATTAAAATGAACCAGTTAAAATGCGTTAAATGTACCAATATACACTATCATAACAAGTCACTTTGCTGTTACATATTCCGATGAATTCTGACCCTGGCAGTCACATGGCGGCGATAAATCTAATGGGAAACACATCAAGTGGATTCTCTCAGACTGGCCGGTTTCATAAATTATGTATAAATCGACATGAAGGACAGGAGCTTGCAAACTTAAAGGTTTGAATTTTAAGTTTAAGGTTACGTTTTTGTTAATTTCAGGCAATGCGAACGAGCGCCAAATATGAAACACCTTTCCATAGGTTGATACCGAAATTAAGGTATGCGATGCATAAAGAATGGTAAGGGATTACAAAGGGATGTATATTTGTTGTTAAATATGTACACGTGCAGTTGAGTCGAATAGTAATTGGGTTGAATTGTTGTTTCAACAAAAGAAACATAAGAAATAATGTTCTTAGCAGGGTTCTAAAGGGATAGCACTTAACTCCGTTTGAAAAGGTATTATTCGGACCCTTAATAATGGGATGACCGAGACTAATAATCACAATGAACAAAATAGTCACAAAAGGAATATTTGTGTGAAAAGACAGGGCTTCAGAAGTGAAACTTACACACCCACGCGCAGCTGTGCCAAGTAAGGACACACAGTCCGCGGCTTTAGGCCGATTCAGGCTGTTATCGTTTTCTGTCTTGGTCGAAGGCAGATCAGAACCGGAGAGAAATCTGTCGGTTCATACGTAACGAATTAAGTTCTATCCAGTAATAAGCATTCCACCTACAGTGACTCTAAACAGTGATATATAGGTAACCCTTGGTCGGCAACTTCAAGTTTGCTGTAATGGTAAAAAGAAGCAGTCATAGAATCAGTTAGAAACGGGCATTCCAGTGTCATGAGAACCATCCTTATTCACACATATCCACGCATACCCTGAGAGTACCTCATTGCTTTATCCTGCGCCACCATTTTATTCCGTTTCAAACTGGTGCCCAACTTGGGGCTCTTTGCTTGCCAATTTTTCCACTTCAAGGTACTAGTCGAACGCGATGCTAGTGCTCTTTGAGAAGGGTCGCTCTTGTTTTCTTGACAATCTGGAACATCGTCAACAATTGGGATTAGAGGGAAGTAAACGACAAGGCGTCAGTAAGAATATACAATTACATAATGAAAGCCGTACTGCATTTGGAGACCCCATCCACATCAGTAAATTATACTTGGCACTGTGAATTTTGTCTTTACCTGATTGCACCTTAGATGTCCCGTCACCTTCTCTTGTTAGTTAATAGCTAGTTCCTCTGCCCACCAAACTCAGCCATATCACGATGGACTAGTAGTTAAGTTTTCGAGGTCTTAATTTTCACTACAAATGTCCTTATAGAAAGAATATTAATGCAATTGGGAAAGTGACAAAGCAGGTCAGATATGGATTCATAGTAACCACTACTCAGGAGCGAATAAAGTTTTGCTCATTTTCCAGTGAACAATTATCACTAAAGTTTGACACCGAGGTATGTAAAACGTATTTTAAATTATTTCAGAAATTTCTGAGGAAAATGGAGATGGATTGGCACAGAGGGAGAGAGAGAGAGAGAGAGAGAGAGAGAGAGAGAGAGAGAGAGAGAGAGAGAGAGAGAGAGAGAGAGAGAGAGAGAGAGAGAGAGACTGAAATACTTATTTCACAAATAGCCATTATCACATTGATGAAGACTGAGCTATGGTTTTTATAGTGGGGAGCGAATTAAGTTTAGCTCATTTTCTAGTGAACTATTATCACGAGTTCCACAAAAAGTATTTAAAGCGTATTTTAAAATATTTCAGATATTTGTGAAAGGGAGGGAGGTGGAATGGCACAGAGAGAGAGAGAGACAGAGAGAGACTGTAATACTTATTTCACAAGCAGCCATTATCAAATTGATGTAGAAGAGTCAGCTATGGTTTTTATAGTGGTAGTGATCAAAAACAAAAGCTAGCCATATATTTCTCCCCTATAAGCTCCCTCGTATAAAGTTTCAAGTTATAACGGCTGACTTACATTTGTTTTCCTCTCAACGATCTCGTACGTGATGATTAACTTAGCCCCACACCCAAGCATCAAGTATCTGTGTTCATAAATGGCGCAGATATAACTTCCAACCAAGAATGCAAGTAGCGAAAGGAAAATCGGCCACACTTACGTTTTATTTTCCCCTCAGTATTTTGTGCGTCCAGAAAAGAAGAAATTCTGGAGATATAAAAATATCACATTTTTGTATCTTCTCCTATTTAATACTTTCTAAACACCGTTATTCGTAATAAGATGTTATTAGTGAATCACTGTAATCTGTAAATGTGTTTTCTTGACAACTTGGTGCCCATGAGAGAAGAAACCGAGACATGGGTATTTTTGTACCTGTTGGAGTGGTGGATATTTTAATAAACTATGCCATTAGTGGTTTTACTTAGCTTTATTATAGATTTTACAATAGCCCAGACCACAAACACACTATAACAACTGAACAAGAATGCCATAAACAAAACTGAACGAAAGAAGGACGCATAAACTTTATACATAAGTATAATAGGTGGCGCTAGATGTATCATTATGAAGATCAAGAATATAAAATTTACTACATAGTACAACACGCCTCCTTAAATGTATAATCTTGATCTTTTACATAGACAATACTCTTAATAAACTAACTCGATGGCCCTTGTGTCAGTGATATTGATAATGAAACCTTCAAGTTGTTTAACATGTTAAATGAATGAAGTTTTGAATAAAAACTTCCATTTTTAAACGCTTGATTTTTATTTCGCTTCCAAAATTATTTGACTTCTTTTGTATGTGCATATCTTTATACATACATACATACATATATATATATATATATATATATATATATATATATATATATATATATATATATATATATATATATATATATATATATATTCGTAGATTAATATTACAAGGAAAGAACGACTGTGTGAATGGTGAGAGAAATAGTTTCGTAAGGTACATTTGACAGCGTTTGATTATAATCCTTCACTCATTAACATGTGCTGTTCTCCCGGACGGACATAGAATGTCCAATACGGCAAACATTTTAAAGTGGAAGAGTTCAGGGGCTTTCAAATTCACTTCTGCTTCAATAAATAAGAATATCATAAGATAATTTTAATACTTCATTGCGATCGTAGACTTTTTTTAATGGTGTTCAGCCTCCATATTAGAGGGGAGAGTTGCATGACGTATTCATCTATCTGATTTCATTCTGATTTTAATAAATGTTGTTATTAAAGAACAACAAAAATAGGTTACTTTTTACAAGTATAACATAGGACCTAAAAATATATATATACATAACTTTCAAATACTTTGGATACACTACTCAGTCCTTGTTTCCAATCATAGTATAGAGAAATTTTCAAAATCTGCAGTTATTTATTTATTTATTTATTTATCTATTTTCGCCTACATATAAAACTTACCACTTGGCCAATCATGCCATCACCTATTTGTGAAAGCTAGAGAACTTGGTAAAATTGTTAGGATACTTATAGTTTCAAAAACTCACCTATACTATATTTTCCACACTTTATGTACAAATTTGCAGCATTTTGCCAATATGGACACAATTTTGGAGAGCTACGCTTTAGACAAGTGAAAATTGAAGAATACTCGAGACTTTCAAAAGCCTGCTCTATTCTTATTTTCACCCCTTATTTACATAGTACATTCACGCAATATCGAGGTTAGTAAATTAGTACAAAGGGTGAAAAGAAAGGAACAAAGAAAGATCAAAGGAAGAACAAAAAAGAAACAAAGGAAGCAAGGAAGGCTGTAAGAAACAAACATAAAAATAGAAAATAGAGTGAAAGGTTCAATCTCGATATTTTGCGAAACACGAAGTGTAAATTGACTGTGTTACTGTAAAATATTTCCAGATATCATTAAATATACCGAAGATGATAACTGTCTAAGTTGTAAAGGAAATAAGTAACTGAAAGGACACAACTTTATTTCATTGTCTGTTTTAATGGCCAACTTGCTCCTTGTTATTTTATATAATTTATTACCCAAAACACCTTTGCAGAACCATGTAAAGCATAGGGTGATCATGAAAATATTGAATTTTCTATTAAAGCGGAAGGATATTTTGTAAACCTAGATTTGCATATGCAGCAAATTGGTTCACTATAAAACAAAAATTCAAAGACAACTGTTTTCTTTATGTCCTAGATGCAGAAAATATAGGTAACTAAACTCAAAATATGAATAAAATCATAAAACTAACACAATCAGCATTTTTATTAAGAGCGCCAGTGTCTTTTTTTTTTTTTTTTTTTTTTTTTTTTTTTTTTTTTTTGCAGGAGCCACAATTAGAGAAGGCGTGTGAAATTTCTCTGGTCTTTTCATAAAACTAGCTATTTTCTCGATTTTTCGGCATACTTAAAATAATTTTCGTGATTTATCCTGACGTGACGTTACCCGACTTTCCAGTTGAATATAACCATGCCTTAGTTACTGAGAAAATAATTTGCATAAATGAATGACAATAGGTTTATTAAGGTGTGTACAGAACCCTTATCACGTAATTTTAATTTATACACCGTCCACAGCCTATCGGTATAAACAGTCTTTTGTTTTTGCCTAATTCTCTCCTTTTCCACAGGTCGCTGTGAATCGCTGATCCAGCGCATGCGTATAACTTACGAAGAGAGGATGACTATTGTGTACTTGCTTCGAGTCCCGGAGCATTACGCTGTCCAGTGCGGAATCACGGATAATATGATGCTGGGATAAGCAATGTGCATGGATCATTTCAGAGGCACACAAAAGCGGATGCTGCACATAAATAAAAGGGACCAAGTTTTAAAGGAAGGCGGGAGGGCGGGCAGGCGGGCAGGCTACTGGCGGGAAGCTGCAGGTCAGTACATTGTCCTCTTGTTGCCAAGAGCAGGAGGCGGCGCGGTAAGGAGAGGCGGCATTCCATAGCACTCCCCCCTCCCACTACTGTGTCACAACTCTGCTTCCACAGAATATATTATATAACATAAATTATTACGAGTTATCCGTTCTGATGCAAAATAGAGACATTCTTCTAAAAAAAAAAAAAGGAAAATATTAGCTTCCTCTCCATTGTTCCCAAACCGGAGTAACAGCCCACAGCAATTTCTAGTGTACCTCCCCCCATAGTTGAAGGTTTATAATCTCTATGCTTATAAAATACGATATAAAATTATGCACAACTCTATAATATGCACATTGTTAGGTGTTTAGAGATCATGGCAATACATAAACATTTTACTTAATTTATGTTTTACCTTGCGAAGATGCACTGTATTCTACTGAAAGATTCGGTATCAAGTTGGGTGGCTCATTAGTTAGGCACAGGCTTACTGATGCTTAGGTCCGGGATTCAAACCTAAACTTATGGTTTTTGTGCGCTTAATAGGTGAGCCAGGGCAGTAAATTTAAAGACCTTTGGGGGCACCAGTGATGCTGATATGGTTGTGGTAATTGACAGCGTCGGAAGTATAAAGGAGACACTCTGGTACCAAATGGATTTTCTTCCTTAATTAACCAATTTTAATGAAATGTTTTATTAAGCTTCACCTGCCATGATAAACTGTTGGTATAAGTTTCACGGCTCTATATTAAATAGTTTTGAAACTAAAAATTGCTTATTTTTTATAGAATTGAATAGTAATAAAGGACATACCTTTTGGAGTTTAGAATTAAATTAGAGGCCTGAAATTTGGTATGCTAGTTTTTCAATTCCTATGCAATAAAACTGCGTATTAGTTTTGCAAAATATTAATATTTATTATGAATATAATTTTTTTCTCTTTGGAATAGAATAAAAAGATATATCACCAATAATTACAAAGAAAAATAATCATACATTTTTATGAATGAGTGTGATCAAACAACTAATGCAGAGTTTTCTTTAACAAGTCATATTCTACATATCCTGAAATTTTCAAGTTCATTCATCAATATTTACTGCAAAAAGTTTGAACCCAAAGCACAAAAATTGTTATATGGAGAAAAAGTTATTTAAAGTTTTGGAACACACTTTATTGGAAATATTGCTATTCACTCGCCCATTAGAATTCTACTGCAACATACAACACTCCTTCTCCTTTCAGACTCAACTCTCCTTTGATGATATTTGCCACTCTTGTTGCATTTCTCCTTTGACCTCTATATTTAAGTGCCGCCGAACACTGCTTGACACGACATTCATCTCTGCGTTTACTTATTTTGGTGGAAAGAGGAGACATTTCTGACTTCTTTGCCAGTACAGTCAAAAGCTGTCCTTGATTTACTAGGGATATAGCTTCTGCTACAGTTATGACAACCTTTTTGTCTGAAACAAAGACCTCCTTGGGGCAAATATTCCAAATTACTCGATGAAGACCTTCATTTATATTTTGAGCCTTTCCTCTGGTAAATCTTTCTAACAGTTCTCTTGAACACAACCTTTTACATAGGAGTATCATTTTCTCCACTACATTGACATTTAGAGGTGTATGGATCTCATTTTTGTGGCGCTCAGGCTTGTCACCTCTTGCAACAGTCCTGTTATAGAGGTACCAGTAGCTTACACCTACTGAACATTTGCACTGTTCAATGTATGCATACCTAAACCCATAGAGGATATTTCCTCTTCCAAATTTAGAAAATATTGTTACCATTTACTTCTTTATATCAAAATCACCTTTAGTTTTCTTTTCGGTGGTTGTACCTTTTCTTTTGCTTGAAAAGGTTTCATACAAAACATAATCACAGGCTTCACTACAATCCTAATAGAAAAACCATAGAACTAAAATTCACAGTAATACACACCTCTTTACACTCACTACACAATACTGTTGAAAACAAGTTCTTCAAAACATTATTGTCAATAAGAAGGTAATCTGGCTCTGCAACTTCATCTTCACACAGGGGAGTAAATGTAACACTTTCAGCTGTAGACTTATTAGCATAAGATTCTTCAATTTTATATGCTGTGGAATGTTTCCATTTTGTTTCAGCTAAATGTTTCAGATTTATTTTTCTTTATTATCCTTCCACTACACACTTTTCCCATTATGTTTGCTAAAATGACACAAGTATTACAGCAATTGAACTACACACATGGATGCTTAGCTACTTTATAAACAATATAATTTATTTGCTATATTTTTAATTTTCTGTCAACAGATGGCAACACTTGTGCAATAAGAGCAGCCAACATCTATATTTTAAAGATAAATATCTTATTAAAGTCCAAAAGGCACAAACAGACTTACTCTAACTGTTATTACTGAAATCTGACATGTCTGCCACACCCACTTTCCACTGCAAGAGTCTAAATAAATTTGAAATACATCAACTTCCAAGTGAATTTGACATAATATTTAATGGCCATTTTCTAGACATACTGAAGACTTCATTTTTAGGCCATTTTGGTACCAGAGTGTCCCCTTAAGAGTACAGGCAGAGCAGTAAATTTAAAGACCTGTAGGGACACCAGTGATACTGATATGATTATGGTAATTGACATCGTCGGAACTATAAGTGTCATTAGTTCATTAAAAGAAAAGAGCAAACAATTTGATTAAAATTGCGTATGGTTGACATTTGGTATAATTAAAGAAGTGCACATTTAAGCCCGCCTTCGTAGCGTAGATGGTAGCATGTCTGCCTCACGTTCAAGAGGTCCCGAGTTCGAATCTCGGCCAGGGTGAGCTACCTGGATAAGATTTTTCCGGGGTTTTCCCTTATCCTGATAGACGAATGTTGGGTAACTCTAAGCTCCATTGACCCTGGACACATTTGAGCATCATTTCACCCATTTCATTCATCGTCCGATATGACTTAACGTTGGAGGACGTGAAATTACAACAAAAAAGGGCATATCTTTAATTTTCTATGAACAACCTGAATTCTGAATGAATATTGTGGAATTATTAAACTGTTAGAGATAGACAACTGTGCACTAAACATAAATTTCTTTTCATATGAACATAGGTTTTTCTATCCACGTTCTACAGCATTAGCCGCAATATTTACATGTATTTACATATATGCATACGTTTTGAATGTTTACAAGTTATGCAACAACTGCTCCTTTTCTTCACTACATATTTAAGCGGAACACCTAATGTTTTTCTTGCATGTTTGTATATCTCGACGTTCTGAATGTCTATATTAAATATGCTAATTTTGGAAGCTTTACTTGGTCCATATTTCCATACCGTTGAATTTTATCATGTACGGAATATATCTGTAATTAATTTCTGAAGTCTTTATTTTGTATGCAATTTTATGCAGCCATTAATCCTTCTCAAAATGGCTATTTCTGCACACTGAGTCGTATAACGTTTCTTATTAATCACCCAAGTTTCATTGGTATAAGAGAAGTAAAGCAACAACATTGTTTGGTAATATTTTATTCCTGCTTTAATTACTTAAGTCATATTGGACGATAAATTAGTGAAATGAGGCTAAAATGAGTGCAGAATCCATAGAGCTAAGAGACATCGGGCACCTATACTTCAGGATAAGGGAGAAAACCTTATCTAGACAACTCGCCTCAACCGAGATTTGAACTTGGGACCTTCACGCGTGTTCATTAGTAATGACCAACTTGCGATATCTGAACGCCGTAATTGCCTTAGCAACCGAGTTCATATTATTTAATTTGAGAACGCTGCTGCTGGAAATTTATCGTGAGAAACGTAATGCAATGTATATGAAGAGGCAGCTAAGTTGAAAATTCTGTGTAAATATGATCTGCAAGATTTTTTGTTTTACCACACAACATTTCCGTAAACGCTTAAGTGGGACCATGTAGGTATCCGAGTGATTATGTTCTTAAAAAAGCAAATGGAAATTCCTAATTTCCAGGTTATGAAAAAAGAATTATACGTTGTGTTGATCTGTAAAAATCAGCAGCATGCAGGGTGCATAAATATGATGCACACCAATTCGACTCGGTTCTCTCACTGTTCAACAGTAGATCCTTCTCATTTCTATTATGGGTTTTCCAGGATTACCCAACGTTACATAATGACGTTTTTAAGGTCGAATGACAAATTAATTTACCTTTATGCAATTATTGTACAAGGAATGTTATGATCAATCCTCCTTACTACCCCTTGTATTTACAAGTTTTGTACAGATGGCTAATAACTAATAGATTAAAAGATTTGGAGCATCAATGGAACATAACCTTTTCTTTCTAGTTTTGGAATTGCTACAATGGTAATGGCATTTTCGTCGCACAGGTTGGGATAGTGTTATGCTTTTGGATAATTATAGTAGATGGCATTTTAAACTTTTGTACTATTGTTAACATAGATGTTTTAAATAACAAAAAGTAGATAGAGTTATATCATGCAAAATGCGTTGTATACCAAGAGACCCAAGAACATTCGAACCAAGTGCGTGGTATTTTGCCTGTCCACGACCTCTGTGCTCGTTGCCGTCTGCTGTTATCATAGAAAGGTACGGGTAAAACCATGTAACATTTTTAAATCTTTAAAGACTTTACTCAACGCTTCACTCTGAGAAATGCTGGCAATTTCCTGATATTTGGTTTTAAATCTTCCAGGGTGTGTGGGTTTGTCTTGTACACTTTGTTTTAAGCTGCTCCAGAAATAGAAATTGCAGGGGGTTAGTTTAGAGGACCGAAGAGACTAAAAATTGCTACTAATAATTCTGTTCTTAAACACATTTTCAGTAGTTCTTATCAAGGATTGGTTGTTTGGCTGCTGGAGAGTCTTGGTGGAAAACGGCAAAATCAGACTGCTTGATGGTTAATTCTCTAAAAAAGCGGGAGGATAAGATTGTATTCACGTTTGTACGGGCGTTAATGTTGATTCGAAAAAAATTGGGTCTATACGTAACTTTTTCCACTCTAATGGAGATATGCCCACATTTCTCAACGTAACTACTTCAAGTGATGGATTGTTTCCTAAAGAGGTGCGAAACACGTACGGACAACGGCGGTGGCCAGTTTCAGCATATACTTTATTAGCATGGGTAAGTAAAAAATTTAAAATTATCTTTAAAAATGTTAGTTGATCCGCGCCTTTCTATAATAGCGGCAGACGGCAACGAGCGCCGAGGCGTGGGCAGACAAAACACCGCACAGCCGGTTCGGATGTTTTTGGGTCTCTCGGTACAAAGAGTTGAAGATGAAGTTGATTAATATAGAGAATCTACAATCACAGGCCTCCAAGTTAATCTCTTTAAATAACATACTTGGATCAAAAGACTGTCTCCAGTTTAATATAAAAGTTGGTTTATTGATTTCTAATATTATAAGTTGCTTTTTAATGCAGTTATTTAGTGCGCCGTGCTATCGAACTGGATTATACCATATGGGATTTTGGAATTGAGATTATTCAATGGTTTTAACGCGATTTCCATTAGCTGTTTTTTAAATAGCAAAGTAAATTAATATACAATTTGTACTTTTATAAACAAGGTCAATTATCGCTTTTGCTTAAGTGTTATATGTTGACCAGTTAGGTGTATGTCTTGGAAAAAACATGTAACCAGCGTCTGGATTTACATGCGAGTACAGCCGTATTTTTTTTTTTTTTTTTTTTTTTTAATTTACGTCCTGCAACGTTAAGTCATATCGGACGATGAATGAAATTGGTGAAATGATGTTCAAGTGAGTCCGGGGTCCATGGAGCTTAGAGTTACCCGACATTCGTCTTTCAAGTTAAGGGAAAACCCCGGAAAAAACCTTACCCAGGTAATTCGCCCTGACTGAGATTCGAACTTAGGACCTCTTGAACGTGAAGCAACACGCTACCATCTACGCTACCGAGGCGGGCAGTACAGACGTAACCGTCTATATGCATTCTTCTAGAGAATAGCAACTATTTATATTCTATGGCATTCTTAAGAATCCTTTCGTAATTCTGTTTAGTAATTTATGAATTGAAATATTTTATAGCTCATAACCGCTAGAAAGAATAACACGTTTTAATAGTGAAAAATATCAGAATCAGCTGAGAGTGTTTGGGATTACATTACACACATTATTAAAGTTATCAGCTATATTTCAGGTCTCGCAGAAAAGCAAGACAAAGAGATGCTGTACATAGGTACAATGTTGCAGATGACTGGGTGTAACTTTTCGGTAATCTGTTAAGATGCAGAGCTACGGTAGGTGGAGAGAGGGGAGGAGGAGGAGGGTATACTTGATTAGCTTGTTTCCTGGCAAGGTCAGCGACTGGTAGATCTTCCTTCCTTCCTTCCTGGCGATGTGGTCCATCCAGCTTCCCCTCTTCTGTCTGGTGATGCGTTGTTGCCTTTTCCGACGGCAACATTCCACAATAAGAACAAGCTGTCCTACCTCTCTCTCTCCTCCTCTCTTCGCCCTCCCTTTCATTAGTTAACGTCCGACTCTCGCTACTGCACTCTGTTTGGATACAATCCTAACTAAAATACAGTCCATGTCCTTCATTTTAAGAAAAGGTTAACGCTGATTGATAATCGACATGTGACTGGTAACACTGTCTACAACGTATGGTAATAAAGGAAATTGTAGCTCTTTCCGGCGACAATCGACAAGGAGAATTTCTGCCAACGTAGTCATGATACATGAAACCAAATTAAATCTCAATGATATTTCGCCTAGTAAAATGTTCAGAGCGCACTTCCGTGGGTGGGGGGTGTCATTTCAAGTGGTCTTATGTTCCAATTTCGGATAAGATACATTAGTCGATAAGAGCTTTTCTGGAGGTTTTCCTTGTCTTGAGAACCTCAATATTGGGCCCATTTGAACATAATTTCAAACCATTTCATTCTGATATGACCTATCAGGTTAAAGGGAAGTAAAATCGTAAATTTCTCCAATTTTTAACAAGATCTATAAGTATTTCTGTAAACTTTTGTGAATCTATTTTTGTTTGTTACTCTCAGAAATTACTCATAAAGCGACATAAATATTAAAAATATCTTTCTTTTGCAACACTTTAAATTAATGATAAAGTAATACATTATTATTTTGGTATTACGGCCGCTGTAAGAAATATCTATGACAAAATATTGCTTGTCAGCATCAATATCCCTGGTCTTATAATCAATGCAGTGCAGTGGTTTCGTTCGCGGCTCCCGGGCTAAGGGTCCCGAATTCGATTTGGAAATTTTAAGTCGGCCCTATCCACGCCTTCACCTCTGTCTAGCACATGTGAAGTGTGCCCACTGTCCAACGTGGGTCGGAGTCCACGGAATAAGCTCTAGGTCCTCTCGCCTTACCGTCATTATCACTATCACCCTATCATTGGAGGTAATGGACACCGCCCTCTAGGTGCTTTCACCCGAGAGCTGGGTCCAGACATGACGTGGTGGGGCGAGGTTACCCTGAAGACCAAGTTTGCCATATGGGTCGTGTTGGTAACCAACCAACCAACCAACCGCCCGCCTCGGCAGTGTAGATGGTAGCCTGTCTGCCTCACGTTCAAGAGGTCCCGAGTTCGAATCTCGGTCAGGGTGAGTTACCTGGATAAGGTTTTTTCCGAGGTTTTCCCTTATCCTGAAAGACGAATGTCGGGTAACTCTAAGCTCTATGGACCCGGACTCATTTGAACATCATTTCACCAAATTCATTCACCGTCCAAGACTTTACGTTTGAGGACGTAAATTGCAACAACAAAAAACTCAATCAATTTATGTATAATTACTCTGCTTTTTACACTATTTTCCGGTATCTACAATAGGTAAAATGAAGTTTATATTTTTATACTAAAACTCCATATTACCGAAATTTCACCATAAATACGCTTACTGAGGGCCCACGAATAACATCCTTTTAGGAAAAGTAAGAAAATGTTCACATAAGGTAAAAAATTCTACTATTTTGATTAGAGTACCACACGTTTTAGGCACTTATATACCTAAAGACACATATGTTTACCTTTACAGGAATAGCTCGCAAAGTTTTTATTTGAAACGAAATGTTTTATGTCTGGTAAACCATAACAGATTTTTTTCAAATAGCTATTTTTGAATATCTGTTTTCTAGCTTTTTAATGCCTTTGTGCTTTTTAGTTTTTTTTTCTAATAATAGGGAGAGGTATTAGTGCGGTTCACCCAAAGATTCCTTATGAGGAATTCGCCGGAATGAAATTTACTGAAACGTTTTGAAATCTAATTCAATGAAAGTCTTAACAGTAAGAAGTCCGCGCCTGGAGCACTCATCAGTAGCTGAACAGAATCACTCAAAAATTATACTAATCTTGGTAGTTATTTAACTTAAGCATTTTGCAAGGATACGACAGAAATATTTTCAGGCCTTTACGTGAAAACATTTTGGTTATTTTAGTTTTTTGTTTTGTTTTCAAAACTTGCCAACACTTTTGATAAAAATACAAGTTTAAGATGCATGACTAAGAAAATTGGGTCTGGAGTTTTCTGCAAGTATGTATGAAGTTCTTATCATTTGATTAACTTTTATAATTTTGTTGTTGGTAAGTCTTTGAGAAAAAAACTGACCATACAAAGCTGTATTCCTGTTCATGAACCACAATTTATTTTTGCCAACAATTTCCAAGACATTCATTCTATTGACTTTGGATTCTTTTAGTAGGGCATGTGGTTACACCACTCACCTATCACTTGTGAGGCCCAAGCTCGATCCCAGGTGACCGCATGTCTGGGTAAAATGATGCTCAAATGAGCTCAGGGTCCATAGAGCTTAAAGTTACCCAACATTTGTCTTTCAGAATAAGTGAAAACCCCGGAAAAAGCCTTATCCAAGTAGCTCACCCTGACCGGGATTGGAACTCGAGACCTCTTGAACGTGAGACAGACACGCTTCCACCATGCTAAGGAGGCGGGCGGATTGATAGTGGAGGAAGTGACATCTGGATGGGTTTTCTCCGTTATCCCCAGTCGCTTATTCCACCAACTGCTTAGTAATTATATTTTCCTTTATCCAATGCACCGTCGTTTAATTTCATCCACTTCTTCACATTTATACCAGGTATCGAGCTGATCCTTCATCCTGGATATCCTCTCAGTTCCTCTGCTCGTGAAAGACGTCTAACCCCAGGCATCCACTTATGAGTCCAAGAGGTTCTCATATTAGAAGGGTGAAAAGAAATGGGACTTTTTTTTAACTTTTTGCGTATTTTATTTTAGTAGGTGAGAAAATATTGCAACTTATTAAATATTTAATACCGAGATTACGGTGGAATAGAAAGAATCTTTTTAGAAACAAGGTTTCCATCCATGACAAAAGTTAAAATTTGTTTAAACACCAATGGGTGTTCAGGCTCATCGTCCTTCAAGAATACAACACCAAGCTTTTCATGTTAGTTCTCCACTCCAAACTACTTTTGCTTGTAAAACCAATATTGTCTTTTTAATTTTTTATTTTTCAAGAGTAACCAACGGTTTTGATAAAACATCACATGAAAAGTACATCTTGAATTTTTGTTAACAGTTGGGAATGCCTTTATCTTATACTAAGATGTACATCTCCTTCAGTCAACAATAAACATTTTTGTAACGCTAACAATTTTCGAGGTATTGTTGGTTACTGGTTAAATTTTCAAATGTATCTGAATACTGTAAAACAAAGCTTGCATATGTGCATAGGGGTGTAAGAAAGAGAGGTAAACAGAGAAGATTTCTCGGTAAGTAGTCTTTGTCCCCAAGCTGACCTTCAGGTGCTACATATGACAAAAAAGTCAACTTTTGTAGTAGTGAATCTTCCCAGATACGATTACCAAATTCAGGACTTCATTCTTTTTCCTAACGCTCATTTTTTGTCACCCTTAAAAAGCTCCCAGGGGGAAACTTTACGCACATTCCTTGTAAATGAGAAGTAGGTAAATTGCTGTGGAATATCTAACATGCAAGTTCCCATACATTTAAGGGTATACTTGAGACGTATGTGTACTATGCACCTGTCGTTCCTTGGTGACAAAATTACACCCTCTCCGGTTTCGTTCCCGGGTTAAGCAAGTAATACACAATAATGTATTGCAGCTTCATCAGCGTGAAATGATCGATTAACAGCATTCCTTTAAAACTGAAAGCCGAGATTTCTGTCTGCGCACCTCCCCACTTGTTGGGCTTCATCCTCACTGGAATTACATCTGACCAAAGCTTAGCTCCATGAAAGTGATCTTTCGTAAACCTGCTATCGAGTGTCGGTGAATCCTCCAAATGCGTCAAGTTGGACCTGTTCCCAAAGCTTATGGAAATTTGGTAGCCCTGCCGCTTGGTGTTCGTCTGTTTGCCTTTACCAACTGGATACTTAAAGCATCCTGTACTCCCACGCCTATACTGTGTTTATTTTGTACATGTAAATAAATCTCCACACATTCCTTTCTCAGATATTAGAGCCCAGATCGCGAGCACTTGTTGCAAGGTTAAATTTTAATGGATACAGTAGGCAGTTATTATTTTTATTATGTAATAACCATGGTCTGGGTTCTAATGACACGTACATCTCTTATATCACAGTTAATTTCAACTTGTAAATAAATCTCATCGTGGGTTCCAGATTATGAAAATATATATTCGTCAGGTCATTTCCTATTTTAGAACACTATTTCCCCCAATTTAGGTGATTATTTGCACTTTCCTTTTTTTCTTTTCTTTTCTTTAATAATTTTATAACATTATGAAGTTTTGTATTGAACCCAAGGTCGCAGATTTAAACTTGGCCTACACCGATAGCTTCTAAGTGTGCTTAAAATTGACAGCCTCATGTCAGTATGCCTACCAGCATGTTAAAGAATATTGTGGGACGAAATTTCGCTGATACAAGGGGCACTGTTTATATTTTAAGCCTAATAATTCAAACAAAATAATTTCTGATTAAAAACAGCCTTATTGCTTTTTTTTTCAGAATATTCTCTTATGATCAATACACTTTTTGATCCGTTTGGACCATTTGTCAAAGCATTTATTCCATTCTTGAGACACCTACAAAATATGGTAATGAAGACACCATAACCATATTCTTCTGCCGACGAAAATCGTTGTCCACGCAATTTATTCTTGTTGTTTGGGAACAAAAAGAAGTCATTGGGAGCCCAATCAGGACTGTATGGCGGATGATCCATCAATTCTATTTTCTGAGCCTTCAAATACTCTGTTGTTAGACGAAATGTGTGAGCGCTTGCATTGTATTAATGAAGAACGATCCTACAGTTATTGTTGGTTTTCCCTACTTCACGGAAGACTTCCGGCAAACAAATGATTGTGTGGCATTCGACACTGACTGTTTTATGTTCCTCTAAAGACACAGTTCCCACATGGCCAATTTTTCTGAAAAAGCAAACGATCATTTGCTTCCAAGTGCTTTGAGTGCGAACAACTTTTGTTGAATTTGCTTCATCTTGAAATACACATACTTGTAAGTAAGTGTGAGGTCTACCCGAGAATTCGAAGACTCCGGGCCCTATCACCCGGGAGACAATGGACGACTCCGGGGTTCTCTGCATAGGGCAATACCTGAAGTCTAAAAAGCTCCCCCATCGACAACAACGTCAAGACGGGATGAAAGTGCATACGCCACTTACACGCGTCCACCCCGCAGGGAAGACTACCGAATAACCTCGGTCGGGTCGCCTAGTAATATAGCACACCTTCTACTAGCTCTGCAGGGTAGTACCCGGGATTTCTTAGGCAACTCTCTATCCCTCCGGGCGGCCGAGGCCTGGTTGGAGGTGCCCAATCTCCCATGGAATAGGGAACATCCTGCCCCCTCGAGTCCAACCCAATCCAAACAACTGCCATTCGGGAGGGGTTCGGCTGTTAGGCCCGAGATTCCTCTGGTAACGTCAGAGGTACCACGAGTGCTCAGGGTCCGCAGCTCTCGCACCACAGAAGCTGAAGGGGACGGATTCCCTCCCCTACGGGATGAAAACACCCATACAGTTAGTTAAGCGCAGAGGATCTACCCAAAAGTCCGAAGACCCTGGCATCCTCCTACCCGGGAGTGATGGAAATCTCCGTGGCTCTTTCCATAGGACAATACCTGGTTTCCTAAAAAGCTCCCCATCGACAACGGCAAGAAGCACCCATACACGTTAATGTCAGAGGTTCTACTCCCATTAGTCCTGGACCCGTAGGACCAAGGACCCGGCCCTCCTTCGAGCTGTCCCAAAAGGGCGCCCGGCGCCTCCGTGAGGCTTTCCATAGGGAAAGACCTAGAGACTAACAAGCCCCCCATCTGGTCCTGTGGACTCAAGACGGGATGGAAGTGGATACATCACTTACGCGCGCCAACTCCAAAATGGGAAGGCTACAGATATGACCTACGTGGGGCCGCCTGGTGATCTAGCACACCTTCTACTAGCTATACTGTCTAGTACGTGGGAATATTAATGGCTTCCCTCAACCCCGTCCGGAGACGTACCCTATCTCCCACGGGTATCGGGAACCACTGTTCCGTCAAGTCCAACCCAATTAGAACAACTCCCAATCAGGGAGCGGCTCGAATGTTCGACCCGAGGTTCTTCTAGTAACGTCAGATGTACCACGAGTGCTGAGGGTCCGCAGCGCCCGCACCACGGCAGCTGGAGGGGACGGATTCCCTTCCCTACGGGAAAACACCCATACAGTCGACTGCTGTTTACGTTCCGGCTCATAAGCATAGATCCATAATATGTCATCTATTACAATCTTACATAGTCTTTTGAGGCACCGCTATTGTATTTCTTGGGCATTTATTTTACACCAATCGACCGAGCGTCTTTTTGAGATTGCGTCAAATTATGTGGGATCCAACGAGAGCAAAGCTTTTTCATCGCTAAATAATCATGCAATATTTTATATATGCTGGTGGAACTAAGGCCTAGGGTCGCCTCTATCTTACAATATGTCACACGACGATCTTGCAGTATTAGTTTTAACACAGCATCAGTGTTTTCTGGCGCAACTGATTTTGGATGACCTTCACGAACATCATTGAGCGAACGACGGCCACGATTAAATTCATTATACCAGCGTTTCACAGTGGCACAGGATGGAGTTTCGTCACCAAATGTGGAAGTTAGTTGATCGATACACTTTTGTCTTGATAATCCACGTCAAAAATCGTAATAAATCATTGCAGGAACACTTTTACGGGTTAATTTCAAGTTTTTGTTGAGATACAACTTTCAAGATAGTAAAACAAATGACACTCTTATTGACAAAATTTCTGAGTAGCTTATAGTCGACAATGTCAAACGTTCCATCGGAAACTTCAAATGTCACCTACAATATTCAGGGTTACTCCCCGTATATCAGAGCAAATGACATCTTTTCACTAACCTGAAAGGCCGCGCCGTAGCTCGGGGGTTAGACCACTTGGCTCTCACCAAGGCGGCCCGGGTTCGATCCCATGCGACCGCAAAGTGAGATTTGTGGTAGACAACACGGCGCTGAGGCGGGTTTTCTCCGGGACCTCCGGTTTCCCCCGCCATCTACTTCCACCAGTGCTCCATCTTCATCTCATGTATCATCAGTGCCTGTGGTGCCGTATGTAGTAAAAACGGGCGTTAAACACTACACTAACCTGAAATAAGAGTAACATTATTTACTCAAATTCTTGTAAAACAATATTTAAATTTAATAGAATTTAATTGAAATACCATTCCAATTATATATAGCTAAATTATGTGCTTTAACTGATCTACATTTTCTGTGTGTCATGTGTCTATTTCTTTCGGTTTACCTGTTGTGAAAAGACATTCAGAATAAAGAGAATTTCAGAGGTTATTCTGTCCTCAAATATAACAAACATATTTAATTTATCAAGAAAATATCGTAAACATACGTTTTAATCAAAATCGTTGAAATCACTCTTGAAAAGAAAATTAATTTTCAAATGTTTCCCGTTTAAAGTGGGAGCTTCTTAGTGTGGCATGAATATGCTGAGCTTATGTACTAAATTTGACATTTAACCATTATTAGTTATGCTGTTCATTGACACACATAAACGTTTTTTCTAAAAACGGATTTTTGGATTCGGAGATCTCAAAACGTGTACGAAATTGTCAAATCACATTTTTAAAGTGACTAGTACGTAAGTACTGGTTAGTATTTTTAGTCCTTTAACCATATTTAGGAGCGAGATGTATTACAGAATTCGTAAGGCCCTCCCAAACCTTTAGGACTTTACTACACTCGTGGTAGCGTAAAATATTACAGTAATACAACAAAAACAGGTTTGTTTTTTATTTATTCAGGTAAATTAATTTTAAGAAAAGATCATGATACAAAAGCTAGACATTTAATTTATCTCCAACAGGCTGTTATCTTTGTGAGAATATGTTCGTTATCCTTTTGATATTTCGAGCCGGGATAAAACTATAATGGGTAAAGGAGTTTTCAAAGTTGATTTTGGCTATAGTGTACACTGATTCATATTCTTCGTCTCCACAAACAATGAACCCGAATATCCTAACCAAAGTACATACAGAAGGAATTCCAGGTAACTTCCTGTAAACGTCATTTTTCTATACCATGTTTCTTCTACTGTCCAGTCAAAGAACGCTCTTCTATTGTCAATGAGACAGACGCTTTAAAATCCATAATCGCTCTGTATCCGGTAGCAAAATTGTTGAAGTTGGACGTAATCCCTGATACACAGCGAGTTAGAAGTCCACGTCGCCATGGCTATTAAATCATTGCAAATACTACAACGTTATAATCACGTGCTTCTTAGTCAATCGGCAATCTGCTCCATAGTACCTTTAGCGTCAATTTACTTCCGTTTTAGTGGTTAAATGTATTCTAAGCACAAACATGAAGGAGGATTAAGCCACGAAGAATAAAGTAACATATGCATTATGTAGTGCATTAACGTTTAGCAACAAAATAAGGTTTGGCTCCGTTCATGTACTGCGGACAAACTCTTCTCTCCATTATTATAACCGATGTTCAAATGTCATTTGCCACCTTCGTTCGACACATAGACTAGGAAAATGTTTTAGCTATAACCTGGAAGTAACCAAAAGTATTATTTCTCTCTCCGTCGCATTTCCTCTCAATCTGCTTTCAAAATTGATACATTCCTTGTAATACATTCCAGATTTCGTTAGCTGTAGCGTATATTCAGCTTCATTGTTTTAATTATAATTTCAAATCACTTTTCACTTTCTGGAATACTTGTCGATATACAGATTCCGTCAGAGGTCCATTGAATAAAAGATAATTTAAAAAAGCTGATGTATTCTATAATACGTCCTTCTCTATCCAAATTATTGTTAACAAAGCTTATTATGTGTATTTATGATAGTAAGATAAACATATGTAAAATGATTTTGTCACGCATTTAGCTGTAGTTTCTAAGGATAGAGTGGTCTTATGAGTTTATCGATTCCATCGCTATGTGATGACTTCAAAATTCTATTCTCATGAAAATAAAACGTATTTCACAGTACAAACTAACAATAAATATTGTGACTTTGTGGGTTCGTGAAATGAAAAGTCCAATTTCACCACTCAAAAATGTTCTTTATTTCCACCGACTTACAGTTAAACACTTGCCAATTACACAAAATTACGTAATGCACACAATTACGATTCACCAGTTCGTCCGTTATCGTTCCGATGCACGTACACGGCGCTACTTCACTAGCACGTCAAACAAACACTGACTAACTCTTACACCAAGAACTGCGACTGTCTCCTCACTCACTGACAAAACCAACTCACTGACTGACTAAACCAACTCAACTCACTAACTCCGTCTGTCTGTCTGTAACTCTCTTTATATAGGAATATCGCCGGTTTCTCGTGTTTACAGGATTGTTCTAGTAACAGAAAGATCGAGAAACAGGTGTAGAGAAAACCGGCGACACAGTCATGTTTTTTCCCTGATCACAGTCTGTCACCACCACAAGACAAACGAGGAGGAGGTGTGGCTAACCGCACCTCCCCTACCTTCCGCTGCCAGCTGCTTTACAGGGTGCTCCAGCGCCCGCGTTACACTGCTCCCTCCTCAAAGCTGTTCGCCCCGAACAGCCCCATCGTAGCGTGCGAGGCGGTCCAGGTGTACCACCAGCATCTGCTCGGAGTCTCAGCCAGAAGTAGCGCTGCCGTAGTTTGTGAATCATTCGGTTCGCTCCCAGGTGTCCTCCTGAAGTACCGGCGTGCACTTCCTCCAAGACTTCCGGGACCTTGCTCCGGGGAAGTACCAACTGTCCTCTCTGCGCCTTCCCATCGGGTGACTCCCATACCCGGAACAGCACGCCCTCTCTGGTCTTCAACGAGTCCCATTGGGCCCAGTGCGACTTGTAGGTGGCGCTCCTCGGTGCGATGTCCTCCCAGGTCGGTCTCGTCCCTGCGTCCACTTCCCTCAAGAGTGGCCCCAAGTCTGCGTCCGCCAGCTGCTCCCTCCTCAGGCCTGCGCTATCCCAGCCTTCAGCAGGCACTGCCACAACTACTCGGACTGCTGCGGCACGCTCCTCCTCTTCCACTCTTGTGCGCTCGTGGCCGTCCTGGATCTGCGATAGGACACCTCCAATGCAACGGTCGCTGGCGTCGGTGTCCACAATGAAGGCGCCACCCGGTTGTGGGAAACCCAAAATTGAAGCACTGCACAGGGTCCCCTTCGGGTGCTGGAAAGCGTCTTCGGCGTCCTCCGTCCACACATAAGGCCGGTTTTCCTCCGTCAGGCGGGTGAGGGGTTTTGCGATGTTGTCAGCCTTTTCCTCTAAATCATTAAGGCGGTCGTCTACTTGACCCTTCCGCGTGCCCAGGTTCGTGACGTCATCCCCCACGCCGGCCAACCGTTCCTCAAACTTGGCGGCGAGAGCCTCGTTCGCCACCTTCATTTCGGTAGCCAGACCGTCGTTCGCTGCTCTCATTTCCGTGGTTAACTCGGCCTTCATTTGTTCCATCTTCTCGGTGATGTTGTCCCTAGCCGTCCTGATCAGTTTCAGTTCCGCGGCCAGGTTATTTCTAGTCTCCAGCTTCTCTGTTAATTCGGCCCGTATTTCTTCCATCTTCCCGATTAGTTCGGCCTTCATTTCCATCATCTTCTCCAAAAATTTTTCCAATGCCGCGTCCATGGTTGTAATGTTCGGTGATGTTGTTATCCCACTTCTGACACCAGTGTGACTTTGTGGGTTCGTGAAATGAAAAGTCCAATTTCACCACTCAAAAATGTTCTTTATTTCCACCGACTTACAGTTAAACACTTGCCAATTACACAAAATTACGTAATGCACACAATTACGATTCACCAGTTCGTCCGTTATCGTTCCGATGCACGTACACGGCGCTACTTCACTAGCACGTCAAACAAACACTGACTAACTCTTACACCAAGAACTGCGACTGTCTCCTCACTCACTGACAAAACCAACTCACTGACTGACTAAACCAAAACCAACTCAACTCACTAACTCCGTCTGTCTGTCTGTCTGTCTGTAACTCTCTTTATATAGGAATATCGCCGGTTTCTCGTGTTTACAGGATTGTTCTAGTAACAGAAAGATCGAGAAACAGGTGTAGAGAAAACCGGCGACACAGTCATGTTTTTTCCCTGACCACAGTCTGTCACCACCACAAGACAAACGAGGAGGAGGTGTGGCTAACCGAACCTCCCCTACCTTCCGCTGCCAGCTGCTTTACAGGGTGCTCCAGCGCCCGCGTTACAATATGTATGAAATGGTTCACACAAGAAAAATATTTATAATAATTCCTATTCCTTCAGACATAAATATATAATTTTTTCTAGGAAAAAATATACAAGAATTATTCAGAATCAAGAGGACTTGATGGGTAATTTCCTGGAAAAAGAACATTTGTTCAGTTAGTAATTAAAATATCACATATGTATTTATATTAAAATAGTTAGCAATTTTTTTTTGTGAAATATACAAAACAGGAAGTTTTCATATAACGAATAGTTTGGAATTGTAGATTTTTTAAAGTATTCATGTCGAATATGTGTAACAACTTTCCTGTATTACACACACACACACACCCATTATGAAATATATAAATGACAATTAAATGAATGCAACTAATGTGCGATCCATATAAACCTGAACCATTTCATTAGGCTATAACCTTTGAACCAACAATAGGACACAGGTGAAACTTTGGGAGAATATAATAAATAATTGGGAGTTTGCACTACACTATTTATATCTCAGAGAAAATGTTGGAAGTGTCCCCCACAAGCATCTATACATATTTGCACTCGACTCACCATATTCTCTGAAGTTTTATGGACAGTATCCTCGCCAATGTTACTTATTTCGGTTCAAATGGATTCCTTGAGAACTTCAATTGTCCGTGGCCTATTCTTGTAGAATCTATTTTTAGATACCCACACAAAAAACATCCGGTGGGGTTAGATCAGGGGATCTGGTGGACCACAGACCTTTTGAGATTATTCGATTATCAAATAAACTGGTTAAAAGTTCCATGGTATCATTAGATGTATGGTACGTTGCTCCATCTTGCTGGAAATAACCTTCTCTCATCTCAATAGAATTTCAGAGAATATGGTGAGACGAGCGAGAACATGTATAGATGCTGGTGGAGGAAACTTCCAACATTTTCTCTGATATATAAATAGTGTAATGTAATCTACCAAATGTGTATTATATTCTCCCAAAGTTGCACGTGTGTCCTATTATTGGTTCAAATGTTATGGCATATTGAAATGGTTCAGATTTATATGTATCGCACTGTACATCGAAATATTTTCAGTGCAAATGGAGATATCTTAAACAAGTAATTTGAGATAGGAGACTTATGGCCTCTTGGTTCAAACGTGCAAATTACGGCTATACGTTTCTAAAGTGCCAGTACGCCACTGATAACACCTGAGTGCACAACACAGGAAAATGAATAGACGTGTCGGAGTACTCCCTCTAGTACAATGGTTATGATATTAGCTTTTAAGTGAAAGGTAAACAAATTCGTGTCTCCTTCACTTTTTTGTTTATTTTTGTTTGGATGTTTTTAACATTTTTTCTAAGCTTTTAATTGTTATAGGTATAAATATGTGCATTTTACGAAGTAATTTCACCTTATCAGTGCAATTAATTACAATTCTGTTTAACAAAGGTTGAATCATGCTCAATATGTTCATATGTTCACTGTACGTCTAAATGGGAGGTGGCTTAAAGGGTGGAGGGACTTACATAAAATAATAAATAAATGCAACTCCTTATTTCAGGTTTATAGGGAACTGCTGGAAATGGCGACCTACGTTTTCAATGCAAAGTTGACAGCGGCGAAGGAACGACTGTCGTACTCTGTCCAAAATTCCTTGTGTGTGTGTGTGTGTGTGTGTGTGTGTGTGTGTGTGTGTGTGTGTGTGTGTGTGTGTGTGTGTGTGTCGAATAACGTCATATTATGCTTTTATTCGGGCAGTTATGTCCTCTTCTGAGGTAATATCGGAGTATGATGTGTTATTGCACTGCATGCCATTTCTTCTATTATAATTTACGTATTAAAAGACAAGAAAATATCAACTGTATGACAGGAAACGAACAAAATGACATTGGAACACCAGTTTTCGGCTTTATGAATTAGGTTACCAGAACAGTTACACAAATGCCACTAGAGTAGGCTACATAATCGCTGTTCAGTGTCGTACTGGCAGGTGATTAGTTGGAGATTTGATAGACGTTTGAGAACGCCAATAACGAGCTACTAAGAATCGATATTTCTATACTCGGTAAACGGTTTTAATTTCACCCACTTTGTTTAAATACCAACTTATCAGCATCTGATGCCAATTAGGTTTAACACAATAATCTGGTTAAGTTTTGCCGCAGACGTCTACAATCACTGAAATTATTTCTATGCAGTTTATTAACATCCTGCATAACCTGCTTTTGGTTATACAGGGTGTCCTACCTAACTCTGCTACCTCAAATATCTCCGAAACGAAACAAAATAAGAAAATTCCAATTGGCCAGGAATGTACCTACGTCAGGGGCTCACAAATGAAAAGGCATTCAGAATCCACAAAGGTAAACAAATGACACTTCTAAAACCAAGTTGCGTTTTTTTTTAAATTGAACATGTATGCTTATTCTAGCAAAATGAAAGCTGGGGCTACAATTAGTGATAACACGCTTGGTTTCACGTTTATAAACCTTATACTTTCTTAAATATGCATTATTTCTACAACACATTCTACTCCCTCCTCATGGATCACGTGGGATTGCAAACGATATATCAATTTCCTTCCAGCACGATGGATGTCCCGCACATTATGCAAGTTTCCAGAGACATTTTGGATGCGAAGTTTTCATATAGGTGGATAAGACGAGAAGATCCTGTGTGATAGCCAGCTCGATCTCCATATTTGACGCCGTTAGACTTCTTTCTCTGGGGTACAGTGAAAGATAGAGTGTATCAAGAACTGATAACACAGTAGAGGATATCCAATGCTGTATTACTATGGCGTGTGCAACACTGCAATCCCTGCAACTTCTTGTTACCAGATTCCAAAAGTGTATTAATGCAAACGTAGGGCACCTCGAGCATCTTTTGAGGTGACACGGTTTCATTGGACAAGACACAACTAGTGATCTGTGTGTGCATTTTCCAAGCCGAATGTAATGCTCAACAATGAAGTTTCTGAGGGCTATAGGCCACTAGTAAATGGGTTTAGAAAAGCGGAACCAAGTGGGTTATCACTAGTTGTAGTACCAGTTTTCATTTTTCTAGAATAAACATACTTGTTCTATTAAAAAAAAAACGTAACTTGGTATTGGAAGTGTAATTTGTTTACCAATGTGGATTGTGCATACATACTAATTTTGTGAGCCTCTCACTTAGGTACATTTCTGGCCAGTTGGAATTTTCATATTTTGTTTCATTTCGTACATATTTGAGGTAGCATAGTTAGTTAGGACACCCTGTACATAGCTTCTCTGGTCAGTATAATTACCAAATATTCTTAGTGAAATTCTGCAGCTATTTTCTACTTTATGACATTCTCAACGAAGGCTTTATAATTACTTGAGCGTTTTTAATTTATAAGTTGTAGTTAAGAGTGTTTATAGACCAGAAAGAACAGAACTTTGCAGCAGCGTAAGAATAATTAAAATGTTTGACTGGTTTTTGCGATTACCCAACAGACATATGTATACACATGTTCACTCTCTTTATAATGTTAGGATAGGTAATGTCATCTGACATCTGTAAATAAACGTTTCAATCATTCTCAGAAAGGAGACGCTGATAAGGGGCGTTATTTAACTCTTAATGTACCAAAAGGAAGAGGCATCTGGGTTTCTCGCTAGACGTCAATGATGTGCATGCGTCATCGGCCAATATAACAGCGATTGCAGTCGCGCCTGGGGCTCTCTGTGTAGGCAAAGTGCAGAACGCCGCAGTTAAAGTAGTTGTCGCTTGCCCGCGGGGTTCCCGCTCCTTGACCAGCGAACCGTAACGGTATAGTGGCTACGTGTGGATGGATGCGGTGAAGCTGTAATTATGTTTGTTCTGCACATTGCAAAGTGTTACTTGTCCACTCTTGACGACAGGTCTTCAAGTGTGAAAGTATTTTATCTGACGTACAAGTTGTTGACTGAGACATTAGCGATGAATGACCGTTCTTGGCATACCCCGAGGGAGAATTCGCTTCTCCTGATAATACAGGTGAATTTTAAAGTTGTATAAAACACGTTAAAGCATATAGTCGCTATATATAGTAATTTTACCTGAAGATGGCCATATAAAAGATAAAATCGTGCAAAATAATAAACAGGTTTGTATAAATAAGACATTTAAAGCCAGGTGAGAAGTGATGCTTCAGTCACGCGTCTTATAGCTTTGTCGGTGCAATAAGAAAGTGAACAGTAAGTTTAAAATTATTAAGTTTTGATCGTATAAAAAGACCTGACAAATTACTATTTCTCATGGAAATTAATTGACGTAATAGTGGTTAACTATAAAGCCCGGGACTTAAAGTACTTACAATTGTCAGTTGGAGAATTTAATTGTCCTGTCGGCACGTTGGACATAGTAGCTGAACGGTTAGAGCGGCTGGACGGCAACCAGAAGATCCGTGGTTCAAATCCCGGTTACGGCATTGAATTTTTCAGTCTGACTACGTTTCTATACTTTAGACTATCACACGGTCAGTGTTAAAGAACAATTAATTTCCATTAATTGACCTAATAGTGGTTAACTATAAAGCCCGAGACTTAAAGTACTGACATGTTGTAAGTCACCATTAAGATAAGTTGTCTCATGTGTTTATGAGATCTCCTAAGTGGTTTACCGGGCAAAACACGAGTCAGTTGGAGAATTCAATGTCATGTCGGCACGTTGGCCATAGTAGCTCAAGGGTTAGAGCGGCTGGACGGCAACCACAAGATCCGTGGTTCAAATCCGGGCTATGGTATTGAATTTTTCAGTCTGACTCTATCTTTCCATACTATTTCTCATGTTTGAAATCGTCCCACGTGATTAATTCGTTATCTTTTACTCATTCTGCAACGGATTCGTTGGTTTTTAGTATATTTGACCTTTTGGACTGGACTGGACTAGACTACGCTAAGGAGAGGATTCGGTACGTAGGTCCAAACTTAATCTATGATCTCAAGTGGAGCATCCCCGGGAGGAAGGATGAGGCAAGAGGAGACAGAGGGCGGTCGTCCCAAGGAGCTACGACTGTACAGAGGGCAAGGTCCCTACAAGTTTCCAGTTGGAAACTCCCCAGCAGACCAGTACAAAAGACATTTCACCTTACTGTGGTCCGGAAACGGCCAAGCAGACAAGTTTATCAGACTGGAGATCGTCCTACCGGATGAGGAAGTTCTACCAAGAGCATATCATTCTACCATGCAACTCAGAGACAGCGCTGACACTTCGACCCTGAAAAAGACCACCAGATGACAGATGATGATGGAAATGAAATAGAGGGACAGAAATTTCGGGGGATGTAGTTATCCTAAACAGCATTCGCCTAGCTACCCGGGAAAAGCCCCGAAAAAACTCATGAATAGACAGATCGGCGACAGAAATTGAACCCGGACCCCTACAAACGAAACCGCCTAAGCCATTCATCTTGGTCGACCTTTTGGATGTTTAATACATTTGATGAAGAAATGATGTGTTGTACATCTATGAAATACGTGGCTAATGAAGAAGTTATTGTACCTTAATTGCTGATGTCTGGGACACCTGTTTCAAACTAACGTGAACTCTATGCTTGTTGTTGCATTAAATATAGAATACTGTATTTATAGGAGAGAACGGACTAAAGCTTCATAAAGGCAGCAGAGTATTTCATTGTGTAGGTTTTCCCCAAAGTGATATTTTGAGTATCTAGCTTGTGCTCACATCATGGACCTAGTCATAGCAGCGCTGGCCTCTTCTCCATTCTTCGGTCTTATAATTCGTCAGCACTTTTCTACTACTGCGTCTTCTGATCTCGCAATTATTTTCGATATCATGTTGGCAAAAAGCCTACATTACCTCATACAACTACCCTGGCTATAGCACACAAAATTCCCGTTACTTTAGGTAGATAGGTATATGAGTGAGTGAGTGAGTGAGTGAGTGAGTGAGTGAGTGAGTGAGTGAGTGTTTGAATGAATGAATGAATGAATGAATGAACGAATGAATGAATGAATTCCTGCATTTCCTATGTTCCCTAAGTGGAGCATAGGTCCTGCTGAACCACGCAGGATTCAGAGGTTTCCTGATCAGAGAGATTCCAGGATGTGTGATCAGCCAATCGCCGGAAGTGAAAGTACAAGAGAGACGAGATGAGAGGAATGATGACGGGGGAAACCGGAGAACCCACCACAGTGCCATGTTGTCCACCACAAAACTCAATTTACGGCCGTCTCGCATCGAAGCCGGGCCACCTTGGTGCGAGCTAAGTGGTCTAACCACACAGCCATGGCTCGACCACAGATAGGTATACGGTTTTGTGTGGTGTGGTGGTGTGGCGTGGCGTGGCGTGTGATGTGGTGTGGCGTGGCGTGGCGTGGCGTGTGGTGTGTGGTGTGTGGTGTGTGGTGGTGGTGGTGGTGGTGGTGGTGGTGTGTGTGTGTGTGTGTGTGTGTGTGTGTGTGTGTGTGTGTGTGTGTGTGTGTGTGTGTGTGTGTGTGTGTGTTTAATTGACCTGCTGGCTAAAGCAATCCCATTGGTAAGGATGACTTCATTATTTTCCAAAATCTGTATACTGTCAAATTTTCTTGGTCTCAATGTTAGCATTTATTCTTAGATATTCCCTGGTTATAAGAAGAAAATCTATTTCCTGCTAGGAAAAAAAGAAACAGGATATGCCAGGCAGTTTCTTCATACTCTTTGTACATTATACAGATGGTTCATTCTTGTAGATTCCTGCTTTGCAGAGAAGTGACCATATTCAGAATTTATTGCAACAAATTTGCTTATTCCCCTTCTGTCCAATTTAAGGAGGGATGAGAAAAGGGTATTACATTGGTTCTAAAGGCATCTTCTGATTTGTCTTTGTCCAAAATATATTTTCCACCCAAGTTGTTTTCCTAATCCGTATTTCTACAGTTTTGACAGTAGATGTACTGATCCCAACTACGGTTATGTGCAAAACAATTAGCCAGTTGATTAACTTTTTTCATTCCCATAGATGCCCTAGTACCCTTGCACCCACCGTATTTCAGTTCCTTGTAAGTCGTACAAACAAAAAATTCAAACAAGACTGCAAAAGTTTAAGAGAGTGCATGGGCAATTCATAAAAAATAATTGTATGTTAGCTACGTTGCTTCTTGACGAGTTCCTAAATTATAACCTTACCTATTAGAGCCCTCAGAACCATTTACATTTTTAAATGTACAAATGAACCTATTTGTATTGAATTTCTTTGTTTTTAAGAGTTATTACAATTGGCATGGCTCGGTTTCAGCTCTGACTGTTTTCCTTGCTATGCCAATTTACTTGCAAATCACCTACAACAATTGCATAAACGTCAAACTGTTTCTAAGACAACACGCATTATCTCCTTCCCCTTATAATACTATTTTTCTTGCTTTGTTATTGCTCATAACCATCCAAGTTTAACCGTTGATAAAAACTCCCATAAATAACTATATTTCCCAATCTCTAGTTTCTCCTGGCATCTAACTCAAATTTTAGCCATTTACCTGTAATTAAGGTTACCCTCAGTTTTAGTTCCCGAGAATTCAAACAAAAGGCATCTTAGTTCTTCCTTGCTATTGCATGTGAACATGCCCTTGCGCAGTCTCTTCTAATACCTTTAATTTCCAAATATTAGCCAAAATAAGTCCTATCCTTCGTGATTTACTAAATTTCTCTTATACTTTTCTCTTTCAAAATTAATTTTGAATTTCTTGCAAAAAGTCGTATTTTTCCGCTTAAGTGCTCATAGATGACTATCCATATCTTAAAATCTGCATCCTGCTTCTATCAATATTAATCTCTTCTGCTCTTGTACCACACCTACTTGGCCCTTAGTACTTCTTTATTGATACATTTCTACCCCACTTTTACCTTCAGTACTCATAATGACGACCGTATCCTTGGAAAAATCACCTATAGTGGGTTAACTATATACAGCGGTTCTTTTTAGAGTTCCTTAGATTTTTTGACACACACAGGCACACACGCACACACACACACACACACACACATCACGCTCTAATTCATGTTTACAAACCCTGGGGAGGACAGAAAATGATCTTGGCTTTAGAAAAAATTTCCACTTCTCAGCCGGGAATCGAATCCCAAACTCCTCGTACAGAAGGTGTTCTCTGATCTCTTAAAATACACCCATTCTGCAAGTTGTATACCCTAAACCAACATTTGAACTCTAGCTACATCAGTAAGGCCCTCAAATACAATTTCCCCATTTGAAATACGATGCCCGCCACTTTAGCCTGGTGGTGGCGTGTCTGCCTCAAATTCAAGAGGCCCCGAGTTCGAATGTCAGTCTGGGTGAGTTATCTGCATAACGTTTTGTATGGATTTTCCCTTACCCTGGAAGATGAATGTTGAATAACTAAGCTCTGTGGGCCTGAACTCATTTGGGCATTATTTCGTCCATTTCATTCACCGTCTAATATGAGTTAACGATGCAAGACGTGAATTAAAACGAAAAAAAGAATCTAATAGGATACCAATATTGGTCCAGTTTTATTGGAATAAACAGAATAATCTTAAAAAAGATTCACTGATATCGTATTTATTTTCTGTGATTTTTTTTTTTTCTGTTCCCATATTTATGACTAACCCCAACTTGATTCTATGGAACGTTTTAATAGAATGCTTTAATCACCTATAAAATTAAAAATTTATGTACTTAGCAATTTTTAATATTATATTTCATCCATGTTATAAATAATTATGCCCGCCTCGGTAGCGCAGATGGTAGCGTGTCTGCCTCACGTTCAAGAGGTCCCGAGTTCGAATCTCGGTCAGGGTGAGTTACCTGGATAAAGTGTTTTCTGGGGTTTTCCCTTATCCTGAAAGATGAATGTCAGGTAACTCTAAGCTCTATGGTCCCTGGGCTCATTTTAGCATAATTTCACGCATTTCATTCATCGTCCGATATGACTTAATTGGAGGACGTAAATTACAAAAAAGATGATGGTGATGATAATATAATAATAATAATAATAATAATAATAATAATAATAATAATAATAATAATAATAATAATAATAATAATAATAATAATAATAATAATAATAATAATAATAATAATAATAATAATAATAATAATAATAGCCAACAGCAACAGTGTATCAAGGAATACAGTTAAACAATCTTTTCTTTAAAGAAAAGAAATCCTAAAAAAAAAAAAAAAAAAATAAGAAAGCAATGTTTAGTCGAGCAACTTGTAATTTACCACGGAGCTCTTGAAGTTTTGGCAATATAAACAGCAGTTAATGTGGAAGAAAACACGTGACTTTCTCATGACTAGCTGCGGATTTTTGGAGCGTGAGTAGCGACAAAAGTTCCTTAGGCGCCTTGGTCATGTACGTCCTCCGGCAGCCGTGAGATGTCCACCCACAAACCTGAGTTTCTTCTACTACTCCATCTCTTCTTAAATGCTTTGGCGCCCATCGTGTTTAAAAGCGATGCAGTCTTTATTAGAGGCTGCTGATGTTGCTAAAAATTTCAATTCAGAAGACTGAGCTGATTAAAGCACGGATTCGTGAAGAAGGTGGTCCACGGTTTAAATACAACCAGAACCATTGTTACTGAGGGTTTTTCTATGTTCTCCTCAATCCTCATAACAGACAAATACCGGGTATGTTAGATACAGGTGTTTTGAACCCATGTTTCCTTTTCAAATAATCTGTATTTCAAGTATCATGGATATCCATCCCATGTATCGTCGCATGTAGTAACAATGGACAAATGTATTCCTAATTGCTCTGTATTTTCCTTCATTTTAATATCTTTATTTTACATGTAATGTTTTATTTTCAGTGGGTCAGCACTGAAAAAGGTTTTGGTTAGAAAATGCATAATTCAGTTATTAGGGATAAAAGTTCTAATCATATTAGGCATGACATCTCCCCAAATAAGTTAAGGGTTTTTATTTAAATGTTAATTATAAATTTTCTATCAAAAGGGAGTGTAATTAGTATAAGTAGTCAATATAAACAACCTTTCCATCCTTTTATCCTGGAAAGAGTTAAGGTTTTTCGTGTATTCTACGAGATGGAGGCACGAATGAAGGTGGGTAGACAGAAAGCTACTGCGCAAGCAAGGTACAGTCTAGGTACCTTCATTCCTCTCTCACCTGGCTCATTGCCAGGGAACACTCTTAACCTGCACTGGAAGAAGTAATGGATGACTGCTCATGGCTGGAATGATGCGACTCAAATCAGTGCTACTGCGCAACATGCACTCAACCGCCTTCGTTCATGGGCCCGACTATACCGAACATCTATTATAAAAACCTATAGTAAAAAAATAAAACAATGCTAAGTAAGACAGAGCTTGATATAGTTCTTAATTTATCAGTCAGTGTAAATATTTGAAATTTAATGTTCATAGAATATGTTTTAAGCCTATTTAAATTGAACATCACTAAAGGAAGAAACTAATTTATTTTATTATTATTCACGTTGCTCCAAAAATAGATATAAAGATTTTAGAGAAAATGTTTTTGAGAGTAGATGGTGATTTTAAATTTCAGCGTACCCCTGCATTAGCTGTCATTTAATAGATTTTCATGTCTGTACCATTATAATGGCATCCCTTTTAAAAACAGTAAAATGTATTCTTACATAAAATCTGCTCGTTTAAAAATGTTTGACAAGTACACCAATTTGTTACCTCAAGACAAAGCAGTTTTGTCTTCTGAACAGAAGTTTCAATATATCTATATATTTTGGCTGAGAACTACAAATCAAACATCGTATTTCCCAAATACAACTAATTTCTATATATATCGGGGAAATATGAATCAATTAGAGATTTTAGTTTCGTGTCGGCATGGTAGCCCTTTGGCTATGGTAGCTCAAGGGGTTAGAGCGACTGGAGGGAAATCAGGAGATCCGTGATTCAAATCCCGACAGTGGAATTGAATTTTTCAGTTTCTTCTAAATAATTAAAACATCTATATACAGGAGTTGTATTTAAAAGGATTAATTCCTCAATATAAATTGAATTTAGATATATGTTTATGTGTGTGTGTGTGTGTGTGTGTGTGTGTGTGTGTGTGTGTGTGTGTGTGTGTGTGTGTGTAGCGTACCTGTCTCACGTTCAAGTGTTCGAATCTTGGTCAGGGTGAGTTATGATACCGAAATTAAGAATTGCAGTGTATGAAGAATCGTAATGAATTTCAAAGCAGTCTTATATGTTTGTTACGACACGAACAGGTGTAGTTGGTTGAGTTGTTATAATAAAAGAAATGTAAGAAACAGTGTCCTTAGCAGATTTCTAAAGAATAGCACTTGAATTTGTTGAATGGGATATTCTTCGGACCATTCATAATGGCATGACAAAATAGCCACAAAAGGAATCTTTGGTTGAATAAGGGGCTTCCAGAAAGTGAAAGTGACACACGCCCCTCGCGCAGCTGTGAGGACACTTCGTGGCTGGCAAGCCACTAAGTCAGTCCACGGCGTGAGGCCGATTAGAGCGGTCAATTTTTTCTGTCTTGGTCGAGGCAAACCAGAATTGATGAGAGAAGATATTTGTCGGTGTATACATAACTAATTGAGTGTTATGGAATAATAAGCATTCCGCCTTCAGTAACTTTAAACAGTGATATTAGTAATCTTTGGTCGGCAACTTCAAGTTTAATGTAATAATAAAAGAAGCAGTCAATAAACCAGTTTGAAACGGGCATTCCAGTGTCACTAAAACTATCCTTCTCACATATATCCACGCATACCCTGAGAGAAACCTCATTGCTTTACCCTGGGCCACACATTATATTACTTCAAACTGTAGCCCCAACGTAGAACTCATTGCTCGCCAAAATATAATTGTTTCAAATTGGCGCCAACGTGGTAACCCTTGCTCGCCGATAAATAATTGCTTCAGTTATCTGGGCTTTCCGAAGTTTCCCTTATCTTAAAAGAAGATCTCGGGTAACTCTAGCTCTACGACGCTGGACCCATTAATATTTCATTCATCGTCCGATATGATCTTAACGTTGGAGGACTTCAACATCGAAAAAAGATATACCTATATTAAAAACTGTCCCACGCAAAGGGTATCTAGTCTGGAAGTAGGAAAATTTTCAAAAGGTGTTGTTTCGCATTCTTAGATCACGCCGAACTTAAATACAGAGTTTGGTGCTTAACTTTCTCTCTCTCTCTCTCTCTCTCTCTCTCTCTCTCTCTCTCTCTCTCTCTCTCTCTCTCTCTCTCTCTCTCTCTCTCTCTCTCTCTCTCTTTTGAGTTACGTGTTCACAGACAAGCAAAAATATAGACAAACACAGTTAATTTTCTAAAACAGCCTTTTAAAATTCAGAGGGTCTCAAAATTATATTTATGATGAAATCTGAGTACTGAGTTTTTGTGCTGTAGTAGTCACCCTTACAGTACCACAGTGGACTGGAATGGCAGAAGTAGCGAATATGAGGACGCGGTGTGGAGGAAAAGCAGCGAGAAGTGTTTGACAGCTGCCGGCCGCTCCCAACCAGTAGCAACAGGAAGACCACCACCACCCTAGGACATTCCACAACATACAGCAATAAAAAACAAAGAAGAAGAAGAGCCAACGTCCGCCGCGAATTGGCCACTTCGGGTCACCCGTCTCACATGTTATGTTCATAATTATGGCGCCCAGCCATATTTAGCAAGTGATGGAGCCATAAATGGGAAAGGTTGACCTCTCCAAGTGTTTGTGTTTTCTCCTTAAGAACTATTTAAATGAGGCTAGCAAGATTGACGTGATATGTGGATAGAATCCCTGAAAACAAAACATTACATGTTCACCAATTGACTTAGTTAACTTGAGTGTATACAAAAACAACAACAATCTTTTGCTTTCTACTTAAACAGCGATGGTCTTGTAAAATTAAAGGCAAGCAAGAAATCATATTGAGGGCTCTTTCCCCAGGACTTAATCAATAACACGAATTTGAGGTTTTTCTCTTAAAATAAACGGAAGTAATACTAAACAATAGTACGCTAAATGATTAAATTACTCGTGAGGGTCTGTCATAAAGATTTGTACTTTTATTCAAGGTAATTAGTGAAAATATTTTATACAAATTAACAAATACATGCTAATTCCAGTAATGGGTCACTTTATTCCACAAATTTTATTCCTTTCTTGGAAATTATGTCTTGCAAATGGCCTCTGTTTCTGTACGGATCAGTCTCGCGGCATATTTTAAAGCTTTGCAGCATTTGAACTATAATAGTGTTAAGTAATTCACTTAAGCTCTACAAAGTTTTATTGGACAAGTGAAAAAAATATTGGTCTTCAAATGCACCCAAAAGGTTAACATATATGGATAAATCTAAAGATATTTGAGGCCATAAAATATCTTAATTTGGGGGAGGGGTGGCATAATATAAAAAGAGCCCCCCCCGCACACACACACACACACACACACACACACACACACACACACATACACACACAAGCACGTTTTCAGTATGTGTAAAACACTAATTAATTAAAATTAATTGTTCTTTCACACTAGCCGTGTGTAGAACGCACTATGAAAGGATAGAGCCAGACTGAAAATTCAATGCCATAGACGGGATGTGAACCACGGATCTTCTGGTCTCCGTTTAGCTGCTCTACACCATTGAGCTACTATGGCCAACGTGCCAACATGACATTAAATTCTCCAATTGACTCGTGCTTTTCCCGGTTAATCACTAGGAGTTCTCATTAACACATGAGACAACTACCGTAATGGCGACTTACTATATTGTAAGTACTTTAAGGCCCGGGGTTTATAGTTCGGACCACTATTAGGTACAGTTAATGGAAATTAATTGTTCTTTCACACGGCTAGTGTATAATTAGCGGGTCTGGTGTACGGAGACCAGAAGATCTGTAGTTCAAATCCCGGCTATGGCATTGAATTTTTCAGTCTGGCTCTACTCTTTCATTGTGCGTCCTATACACGGCTGATGTAAAAGAGCCATTAATTTCCATTAATTGTACCTAATAGTGGTCCGAACTATAAAGCCTGGGCCTTAAAGTACTTACAGTATAGTAAGTCGCCATTAAGGTAGTTGTCTCATGTGTTTATGAGAATCCCTAGTGGTTTACCAGGAGAAACACGAGTCAGTTGGAGAAATTAATGTCATGTTGGCACGTTGGCCATCGTAGCTCAATGGTTTAGAGCGGCTGGACGGAGACAAGAAGATCCGTGTTCAAATCCCGGCTATGGCATTGAATTCTTCAGTCTGGCTCTACTCTTTCAAAACACTAATTAGTTAGTCACTTTGTCGGCCCCTTTTACATCTTCATGAAAACATTCATAGAAAACTGATGAAACTCAAAATTTTACAAAAAGAAAGTTAGTAATTAATGTTTACACAAGTTAGATATTTGTGGGTATACTTTACAGTTAAAAGTTTCCCAGTGTCACACAGAAGGCATATTATAGGCATTAATCACACTTGTGAATTACGAAACTGTTTCATTGAATAAACCTCTAGTTACTAACACATTTTTGTTATCCTAAACTCAACATTCAGTAAAAGTGTAGTTATACAGCAGAAAACAATTAAGACTCATTGACCATTTTGAAAGCCAAAGTTATTTCACGTTTTTTAAATGCTTAATTCCCAAGAATTTACAAATTTCATTACTGCAGTCGCAGTTTGTGATATGGAATGAATTCTACGATAGTCGTTTTAAATTCTTGAGTGGGATATACCAAATAAAATATTACTCTACTGATGCATTCTAATCTTTTACGACGAATCATTTTGCTAAAGTTAAAAGCAAGGCTATAGACTATGACAATAACCGAAAACTAAAAGATGAATTACTAAAGCAACAGTAAGTGCTGGAATATTGTGATTCGTTTGTTTTGATAAAAAAGGTATAATATACGATCCACATCATTACACGAGAAAAATAATCCTGAACTAAACTAGAACTGCAGTAATTTCAAAAAGTAATGTGTATCTAACTAAAAACATTTCTAGCAGTCAAACTAAAGAGAGAACAAATTCGCTTTAATATATGTATAACCTTTTAATGATTTCTCACCTTTTATGTGGTGTTAAATACATATTTTAAATGCATTTATCAGTGGAAATATTTTGGTGGAAATCCTGTAAAGGAAAGATGCAGTCAAAGTCAGAAACAATCACGAGCTTCCTCAATTATTGAGTTGGATCATCTGTATAACTTAATTAAGCTGCTTCTTCGTCAGTTTAAAGCATAAGAAGTGATACTATATTATAAAATTATAGTACATTTTATGACTACCATTTTTCAATAAACAATTAGCACAAATTCTATTCTTCTGCCCTCTTCATAATAATCCAGCTACCATTTGCAGAAATGGTTTTATTGCATATTGCACTGTAGGTACAAGGAAATAGAGAAACTCGGAGACTTAAGCGATATTAAAACTCGTAAGGTCTGGTCGCTTTGTGATGGCTTTGAAATTCTCTTCTTGATATCTCGAAAATGTAACTCCACAAAAAATGGGAAAGTTTGTACTTGAAGATCTAAATTTCTGGTGTAGTACGATTAATTTTCTTACGAATAGCCAGTACACTGAAAATTAAGAGGATTTCAGAGACCTCCCAAAAGAATTACACATTTCATTTGGTGTGAAAATATTTTAAAAATGTATTGTTCAAAATCTTTAAAGCCCTCTTTGAGATAAATATTTTCAAAAGCTTTTTTTCTCGTAGATGTTTAAGGTGGGGATTCTCTTAATAATCTAAATGTCGCATCTGTGGAAGATGCTGCACTTATTTTATTTTTTTGATTAACACATGCAGACACAAACACAGATATATCTAGGTGGAGTACAATAGTCCCCGTTTACTACAGGTAAGCAGGAGAGGAGTTCAAAGTTGTTTGAAAAACCTGTACTGTTAAAAGAAACTTATAAAACTATAAAGCACTAGAGATGCTACTTGAAAACAACTGACGTTCTTTCTGCCTATTAGAAATGAGCATTTTCTCTGCATTAATTTGGTTGTGGGAATGTTATAAAAAGGGACGAGCGAATCACTGTAAATTTTAACTCTGAATCAATTTTAAAAATGTGTGGTACAACAATCATAAAATTTTCTCTACCCTTTGTAAATGTACATGTTAATTATTTTTGTGTTTACTTACTATCTATCACGTTTAATATTTATTAAATACTGTTTTGATTGATGTAAGTGCTACTATAATGAACATTCAATGGAGAGAACAGTATTTAAAAACCATTTCCAGAAGTGTAAAGCACTTGGATAGTCTATAAAATGATATTTGGAAGGGGTTAAAGGATTTCCCACAACCCGAGGATCATAAAATTTATGTTAGCTCGCAACAAATTCTTCCAAAAAACTCTCAACCCATCCGACATTATCCTGAAAAAAATTAACTACCTGCGCTAAAGCTCTTAACGGGTAGGCGCGCAGCAAAAGCCTTCTGGCTTTATGAAGCCAGCCAGCACCTCCGTCGGTCGGTCGGTCGGTCGGTCGGTCGGTCGGTCGGTCGGTCGGTCGGTCGGTCGGTCGGTCGGTCGGTCGGTCGGTCGGTCGGTCGGTCGGTCGGTCGGTCGGTCGGTTAAAGGACCTCAACTTAACACTTGCAATGAAACTTCATTTTTATTACTTCCCTTGTCCATTACCAGCTTAGTAAGGAGAAAATAAAAGAAGGCGAACAAACTTTTGAAATACGTAAAATCACACACACGCTCTCTACATGAATGATACTTAAGATACGTAAGATTTAAAGCTTAAGAATTTTCACTCTTATAACTACTCAAGTAATCTCTTTGTACACTCAATGTTGAATAAGTCTATATGTCATTATATTTTGATTTGCTTGTTTTTCGTCACTATTAAATATTAGTAATCAGCACTTATATCAGAAAAAATTACTATAAACTCTTAAAACACTGATTGAACACACACATTGCACAGAGAAATAGATAAGAGTGAGATAAATAAACAGATGTCCATACAGCAGCATTCACCACGAACCTCTAGTTCAGACGCAGGTATTATGTACTGAATGTGTATCCCAAACTAATATACATCTTAACAATTAATGGGAGAAAAATAAACACATAAGTGGGAGAGTAAGCAAGCTGCGATCCTGTTGTTCTACCATTAAGTCATACAACAACTGTGATATAATATCTGTGTGAGCTGAGCCTTCAATAACTTCTTCTTCTCCTTCATCTTCTATGAAACTCCCGCTCCAGTGTCTTCGCTTTTCATCAGTTTGCGGGCCTGGGTTTCTTCGTCCTTCGGGTTGGCAAGGATATTCTATTCTCTCCCATTCTATGTAAATGCCTTTTATACTTTATCATGTATTCTATCATTGTGTTATTTAATATTTATACGTTTATTATTTACGAGGGCTGTTCAATAAAGAATGATCATAAGTTTTTTACGGTCATAACTTTTCGAACTAAAATTCAATCTTATTATATTCTGTTACCTTAATGTGAAACAAACACGCCGTAGTAGTTTCATTGTTGGCACTCCTGGTTCCCGCCTGTGAGAACCAAGCAAGTTCAGATATGTTCAGTATCGCCTACCGCTTCAATGGAGATAACATGGAGTTGAAGTTGATGTTAGAGGAAGAACCGCAGTTTCTTTCAAACGTAATCACTGCACTTGGCTACATCAGCAGTGATCTTGAGAGCAAACAGCAAAGCTCAGTGTGGAAATCTCCTTCATCACCAACCCCCAAAAAGCAAAAGTGGTTGCTTCTGCTGGGAAATTTATGGTCATCTTATTCTTTGATATTCATGGAATGGCGTATCAGCATGTTGTACTATCACACACATCAATAACTGGACAATACTACAGGGACGTCCTGAAAGCATTGCAAGTCCATATCAGGTGCAAGGTATCACATTTCCATGAAGCAGGCTGGATGCTGCACCACGATAATGGGCGGCCGCATATTGTCAATGTTGTTGCTGAATATCTGGCAAAAATCAACGTGAAGTGTATCCCTCACCCTCCCTATAGTCCGGATTTAGCTCCATGTGACTTTTTTCTATTCCCTAACTTGAAGAAACGCCTTCGTGGGAGGCATTATCCATCATCAAAAGCAGTGGTGAAGACTGCGGAGGCGATTTTGAAGGATCTCTCAAAAATTGTTTACAGCATATCTTTGAAGACTGGCAGAAACGCTGGGACAAGTGTATCGCATTCGGGGAGACTATTTTGAGAAGGACCATCAAAACTATGAGGATGAGTAAAGGTACGTTGTCAAAACAAAATTGTGATCATTCTTTATTGAACAGCCCTCGTATTTTCTTTTTGTCTAGTCTCGTATGACCCTCTGGAGTAAGAAATTGTATTTCTACTGTCTGTAAACTTATTTCGTGTTCTTCTCTCATTGCCAGGGCTCCTAATTTTAAAATTATGATCGGGATGGGCATTTTACTTACAATATTTTGTAGTTTCATTCTTTTAGGTTGGATGTGTTTGTGGGTGATTGTGTCGTGTTTTAAGGTACGTTGACAACTGTGTAATTTGAGCCCTTAATTCTTCAATATATTAAACATTTTATTTATATAAATTAGATTTATAGTAGAACATTTTTGCTTGAAGCTGACGAGTAATTTTACCTAAATGCATTACATGTCGATGAACGGCCTCTCAAAAAGCGAGATTCTCAAAGAAGTTTCCCTATTTTTTGATTCATTAGACAGGTAAATTACAACTGGATGCTAAGTTATTTGACTTCAGAACCTCAGTGTATAGATTCACTATTCACAATAGAATCGCATGCCTGATTTTGTAGGCAATTGGCGATATTCTAAAATATATTAAAATATACAAATAATTTAAGTAACATTATCAACCTCCGAACCTGGACACCTGTGGATTCAAGTTTACGTCATCACAGTTACATGATCAAGAAAATGGTGCAGTGGAATGTAAGTCATTTAAACAATAGGTTGTCTTCAAGTCACGGTGACGAGCCCACATCGAACCACGGTCAAGGCAGTGGCTGTTCATTTGGAACGACAACTTTTCCGGTTCGTCTCTGCATCCGGCATCTTACAGCAAGCTATTATATCCGCCACTACAAAGTTTTTATCGACAAGACATGCTCAGAGCTTGTACTCTCAGCTTCCGTCCGTGATTCTCATACAAGGAACGTTGTAAAAAATACACTGAGGAATTTCAGCCAGAAGTGGAGAAAACCAAGAGGGAATTTTAACTCTGTGTCAGAGAGTAGGTGCACATACTTGTCCTTAGTACTCTAGTTCTTACTTGTAATGTAGAAAAATCGATAATAAAAGTGGCGTTGAACATGCAGGCATACCCTCAAAATAGCCGGCGATTATGATTAAAATTGGGTCCTCAAATTTGGTATACGCACCTGGGTTAGATTCCCCTCTGTCACCCATTCTCACTTGCGTTTTGGCAGGCAAATTCTGGGATGCTTTATCACTTTTCATGACTTTCTTTTCCCTATTTCCCATAGATTTATTTTCAGGTATGGTTTTGTGAAGCAGATTTTTCTGCAAGAAAATATTTTTTCCGAGGGAGCTAGAGGGCTCCCCATCTGGTCAGCTCCAGTAGTCTGTGAGTCAGGACCTTTTAAGGATTGGATTGGATTGGATTGGATTGGATTAGAAGTGGACAGGATTCCACATTGAACAGCCTATTATATACATATATCAGAGCCTTGAGAGAAAGGGATGAGATAGTACGCTCTGCAGTTTGTCGGAACCCTGCAACCGTTCGTTGCATAGGTATGTGGGAAGGCTGGCGAAGGGATGTGGATGGTGAGATGATATGATCCTCACCTCTTGGACGATCTTGTAGTCAGGTTCGGGATATTCCTCAGCTGCTCTCGTCCCTGTGACTGCAAGAGATCTTACCTCCGGACGTGGTCTAGGAGGAGGAATTATATTATTCCTTTACGGATGATAAAATAATTCTTTACTTGTTAAAATTATGTTTTAATTTTTGTAAAGCATTTTTATTCACCAATATAGCTCAACTATAATTAAAGTTGTCCATTTTCAAGGAATGCTAGAAGTATTAATTAGTCTTCCGTTGCACACGCAAATCATGTATGCTAAATGTACAATCGAACAAAAATCTCTGCAAAATTTCAGAGAGACACTAGAACACGTCTTCGAAGGTCACAAGCAGAAAGGCGCTTCATCAGTTAACTTTTTCTTCTCCTTCTTTCAAGTTGCTATCACAATCAAATAAACTTATCTTCTAGTGATTCACGTCAACATATTACATGTCATTTTTGAAACCACCAATTCCAAAAATAGTACATCATATCACATTTATATTGCATCATCTCATGACCTACTGAATTTCATACTGTAGAATTAAAGGTCTTGTTTGAAGAAGTTCAAAAGGCTCTTTATTGCAGTGAACAGTAACTTTGTGTACCCCTTGCAGCAGTAAAAATGACGTGACATACAAACAGCAGTCTTCAAGGTCGTCTCGCTCTCAGCTGCACGTAAACAAAAGAATTCGACGCGGTACAGTTCAATAACCCTCACACAACTCACACACTGCACA
>CM060955.1:95297271-95362271 GCA_030765055.1 Mantis religiosa
ATGTTTGCACTCGTCTCACCATATTCTCTGAAGTTTCACGGAGATGATATCGAATTAAGAGGTTATTTCCAGCAAGATGGAGCGACGTGCCATACACCTAATGACACTGTGGAACTTGTAAACAGTCTCTTTGATAATCGAATAATCTCAAAAGGTCTGTGCCCCCCCCCCCCTGATCCAATGACCTAACCTCACCGGAGTTTTCCTTGTGGGGGTATCTAAAAATAGAGTGTACAACAATAGGCCACGGGCAATTGATGTTCTCAAGGAACCCATTTGAACCGAAATAAGTAACATTAGCGAAGATACTCTCCGTAAAACTTCAGAGAATATGGTGAGACGAGTGGAAACATGTATAGATGTTGGTGGAGGGCACTTCCAACAGTTTCTCTGAGATGTAAATAGTGCAATGTAATCTCCCAATTGTTGCTTATATGATCACAAAGTTGCACGTGTGTCCTTTTATTGGTTCAAAATTTATGGCCTATTCAAATCGTTCAGGGTCATTTGGACCACACTATACTGCAGTTCCGACTTAGTTTGCCAAATCTGAAAGTATTTGTAAAAACTTCCTTGGATTCATTTCTGTTTAAATAGACGATGAAAATGGCGATTTATTGCTCAACTATTAGCTCAGAATAGAAATTTAATTCATACTAATTCATCTCTACAATGTATTTAAGATGATTTCCAGTAATAACTAAATGAAAATATTCAAGCATGACAAAGGATTCAAATTATTTTCTTTATTTTTTTATTTTATTATTCATTTGTCTTTCATATAGCATGTTAAGTTCATGTTTTCAACCGCTTAAATATCATTTACCTATTAGTGGGGCTGGTTCACAAATATGAAACAATGTTCAAATTTTATTAATAAGTATTTGAAAGAAAACATTGTCTGTAAAGTAAAGTAAATTAAAAGTTTCTCTCCTGAGTGAAATAACAAGCAACTGCAATATTGGAAAGGTGGAGTCAAACAGAAAAATTCAATGTCATAGCCGGGATTTCAACCACGGATCTTCTGGTCTCCGTCCAGCCGCTCTAATCCTTCAGCTACTATGGCCAACGTGCCTACATGTTATTAATTCTCCAACTGATTGTATTTTCCCTGATAAACCACTAGGAGTTCTCATAAACACATGAGACAACTACATTAAAGGCGACTTACAACGTGTAAGTACTTCAGGCCCAGGCTTTATAGTTAACCACTATTAGGTCAATTAATGGAAATTAATTGTTCTTTCAAACTGACCTTGTGTAGGCTAAAGTATGGAAAGGTAGAGTCAGACAGAAAAATTCAATGCCATAGCCGGGATTTGAACCACAGATCCACGGAATTGCTTGACGGAGACCAGAAGATCCGTGGTTCAAATCTCGACTATGGCATTGAATTTTTCTGTCTGACTCTACCTTTCCATACTTTATCCTACACACGGCCAGTGTGAAAGGACAATTAATTTCCATTAATTGCGACATTGTTGTGAAGAACTGTGTTCGAAATCATGTGCCATCTGTGAAGTTTGTTTTCTCTCGTTTAAATTGTTTAGTACTTGTATGGATACATAAATTCATACTTAATGGTCCAATAGACCTTAATGTAAAAAGTTTGCATGATTTTCGTCTCGTGGGGTCCACTCGAAGGTATGTCCAGATAGATCCCAGAATAGAGGTATCTAAATATTTCGCTTGTCATTATTTGTTAATAGTGTTGCATTCCAGGATTGTAAGGGGGAGGAAAGACTTACAAACCTAATCTACAACTGGGGTTGTAGCTATAGGGATGGTAGAGCAAAATAAAACATAACATATCAATCAAGACCAACTAGCTCTATTTTAAAGAAATCTAATAATCATACAGAGTACTTCCTGAGTCTAGAAGAGACCAGGGGTGCTTTGGTAATACTTGGTGACATAATAATTTAATAAGATCTTACCATTGGTGATGTGTTGGGTGTATGGCTGGTCCGAAGAAGTATAATCTGCTGAGTCTGGCGGGGGTTATGGTATTCGTAGAAACACTGTCAGATAAACCGACATAGAGTCCCCTCTGGCATCCCTACGACGTTTCACACTGAGGGCTAACTTTACCAGGCTTAAATAGCGGTTCTACAAAAAGTCAATTCAGCGATTCCCACTAACTATAAATCATGCATTTTTGCGTTATTGAGGAAATGTTTAAGCCTGTTACCTACTTCCTCTTGATCAGCAGAACCAGCCTGGGTCACCTGTGAATTATTTCCTTATGCCAACAGACTGCCAGTCAGCGGAATTTACGTTTGACATGCATTTCTGTTAGGATCAATACCCTTTACAGAATACCGAAATTTCCAAATCTAATTCAGCCTATACACGTAACAATAGTAAGCAAATTTTTTGAAAATATTTCTTGTTTACTAATTTTTATTAGATGAATATTTAAGAAGTCACAGTAAATTTTCATTATCTACTGTTATTCCCATATGCTATAAGAATTATACCGATGAAAATTCAAGATTAAGCGGAGACCCATCTTTGTTTTCATACAACTAGTGGGGTATGAATATACCTTTAATATATTTTCTAAGAACAAACAATAAGCCGAGTTCTGTATTTACGTAAGAGCGGTAATTGTGCTCATCCCTTTACTTGCACACAGTATTTTATCCGTGGCCATTTAATAATGGCTGCTTATCTTATCTGCGTTCACTTAACGATCATTGATTTTAAATGTCATCTTCATCCAATAAAAATGCCAAAGCCTAGTGAATATAATTCCGTTGAACATAAATGATCTTGTTAATTTACCATAATAAAGTTATCTTGAGGCAAGATAAATCTGCTAATTCTTCCCGAATATTAAGCGATTCTAGGAAAGCACCCTTTAAGTTATTGAAGTAATAGCTTCACAATTGGGTAAATAGGGGTAAAGTAAATATTGGTATATGGAGGCCATGTGAAATGGTACAAAGAGAGTGAGTAATAACGTTTATGAGACAGCTTTGCTTCCATAGTTTGAGATCATCTCTCTTGGCATATTCGATAGGTTATCTGCGTGAAATGAAAAGCCTTAATTTTATGTGACACATAACTTTATTGGTTTTCTTAAAAGAAATGAACACCATTACTACTACAGAGTTACGAGTATGGATAAGCAGTCATTATTAAATGGTTGTGAATAAAAGTATTTTATTTATGTTTGTGACAGTTGAAAGTGAAACGAGCTTATTTACTATTGTTTAAACTAATGCGTGAATATGGATAGAGTCAACATGAAAAATTCAATGCCATGGCTGGGATTTGAACCACGGATCTCCTGGTTTCCATCCAGTCTCTCTTAACCTTTGAGCTACCATGGCCAACGTGCAGTCCTGACATTAAATTCTCCATGGCCATGGTAGCTCAAAGGTTAAGAGAGACTGAACGGAAACCAGGAGATCCGTGGTTCAAATCCCAGCCATGGCATTGAATTTTTCATGTTGACTCTATCCATAAAAAATCTTAGCCTATGTACGGCTAGTGTGGAGAAATTGTTAATTTCCATCAATTAACTAAAATAATGCGTGAATATATTTATTCTGATTTATTTTACATACATAGTGGAGTAACTTGCTTTATTTGTTTATAGATATATTCGTATGTAAAACACGTGTTTGTCAGAAATCATAGAAAAGTATTGGAATGATAATTACCAGATATCGGATCCCGTACACCTTAGCAATCAAAGAGCGCGCAAGGTACTATATAAGGTCAAGTGCGACATCAACAAACGTCTGTGTCAACAAGTATACCGAAGGGCTGTGTGTGTACACTGCGGTACGGATACAAAATGTAACCTATGTTACAATATGCCACCCTCCTCATTGCTTTCGCTGCGGGAATCACAGTGAACAACCATGCTCATTCGTAAATTGTCGAATGTTCTGCGCCTCTCACTGTAACAATATAAAAATATTGGGAGAAGGTTCGTTCAACGTCACATGACGTTAATGGTGCATATGAGTAGTACAAATCATTTCTTATGTTTGTCCCAAACTTAGTTCATTTCTTATATTACGCAGCATTGAAACTCCAGTATTTTTGTGTAGAATACTCGACAGTTTATTTTTTGTTCGTTTGGTAGGCAGTGCATTCTCTATATTGTTAATTTTTGCAGACACTCCTCGATTGCTTTTAGACAACTAGAAAGTACATTTTTAATCTGTTTAATGGTTGTTAATAATACCCAAAACTTTTGATTTATAAAATGGAGATTGTCCAATAATTGTGAAGGTAATGCTATTAACACAATTTGCCAAATACCTTGCACTTCCTGAAAGGCAGATCTACCTGCGGGGTGAGCAATAGTTGTAATGAAACTAAAGCTACGCGTTGCGAACCGGACTGCCCTTGCGTGTTGTCCCCGGGACTGACGTCAGCAGTTAAATAGAATACTGCGAGACTCGTAAACTTCATATCCCATTAAAGGTGTACGGGCTCCGATGTCTGATAATTACAAAACTTTCGTGGGCAACTCTAATAATAATTATCATCTTCCTTCATTTATTTACATTACCATAACGAAGCAATAGTCAAGAACATTTGCATGTCTAAAGCTTCAAATTTATGTAATCTATAATTTAAAATGCATAGTTTAAATTCAAAATAAAAATAGTAAATTACAAAGTTATTTCAATTTTATCCTATCTGTTACCGCACCCTATAGATAGAAAAAGACTTCACTGTTGAGATTTAGAACCAACATTGAATTGACGAGGTATTACGCAGCAACAAAAACTCTTGGTAGCGTGGTAGCGTGGTGGTAGCATGTCTGCATCACGCTCAAATTCTCCCGAGTTCGAATCTCGGTCAGGGTGAGTTACCTGGATAAGTTTTTCCGGGGTTATTCCTTATCCTGTAAGACGAATGTCGGGCAACTCTAAGCTCTATGGACCCCGGACTCATTTGAGCATCATTTTATCAATTCCATTGATCGTCCGATATGACTTAACGTTGGAGGACGTCATTAAAAAAAAAAAACAAGAACTCAAACCCAGTACGCAATTCGATTCTTTGAGTATCCAGAGCGAATTAAAATTACTGTCCCTTTCCGATTCTCAAATAATTTGAATTCTTTGTCACGCTAGAGAATTTTCATTCAATTATGACTGGAAGGAATCATTCATTTTTATTTAAATAGGCGATGGAAATTGCGATTTATTGCTCAACCATGGGCTTAGAATAGAAACTTAACTCATACTAATTCATCTTTACAATATATTTAAGACGCTTTCCAATCATAACAGAGGAAGGGTGAGAGGGAAGTATGGGAGGGGACATGTCGAAAAGAATATCAGCGATAACTGGGATGCTTCTAAGTGTTTTTTGTTGAATTAAAACCACTATTTGGTGTGCACTAACATAAATCCAGAATTTATTCATTGGCCTGCAGCATGTATTATTAGGGAGGATTCCGTTATCCCCGACTGCAAGGTAACCATTGGGGGTGGTATACACATAATTGAAATCAAATGATCTTAAACTCCTGGAAGCTTTTGGAGGAGGGGCAGCATACGATTACACTCCACTTATTATATGAGATCAGCTTCCTAATTCAGAAGTAACGTTTCACTGTGAAATTGAAATAATTTGCATTTTTAAGTCCATTAATAATTCATGTTGATGAGTCATCTACTTCCTTTAAAAGACTGCAAAATATACATATGTGCAGCTTTGATTGTACTCCATCCCACAACTGTTTAAATGCTTACCTTTAAGAATGCCCAGTAGTAAACTGTGTTGGAATGAAGTTCAACCACCTTCTTGTACTGAAAAAAAAAAACAACAACAGGAAAATTAAACACAATACTTCAGGATAATTTATAAGTTAACCTTTCCCTTTTAAAAGTAATTTAAAGTTGTTTTCGGCTGGGCCATTCCATGATAACTAATTTTATAAATTAATGTTACATTCACATTGTTTCTACCCATTTTCCTTTGTTGATTTCTCTGCCACATACATAAGTGAAAGTTATTCATAAGTTCGATGTTTACATTTCCCCAAAAATACAAATTTTGAGGTTATGTGTGCAAGTCTGCATAATTCAAAATGAAAAATCGGATAGATTCCAAATTTTATATTTAAGTTCGTATATTACGACGAGTCTAAGAAATTGATCTTAACCTTTTCGTAGAATATGTCTTATATGTTTTGATTTCCTAAAACAATGGCTAACGATTTGGGTAAATTAATATATATTAAAAATAATTACATTACAAATAGCGTGCACATGTACATACATTTTATAATTAAGTATTTTGAATACGGAAGTACTATATGCAATCTTGTATAAATGGTAAATGTTAAGCCATAGACGCAATAGTAGTTCCAAATATCTTCGTATGGCATCCGTGGAATACGTCAAACTAAAATATCCTGGGCAATTTTAGATATTTTGTTCACAAAAATACAGTAGGGCCTCGTTTACTCTGATCAACTGGGACTAGGGCCGATCCAGTTAACGAAAACCCGGGTTACGCAGAGAATGCCGGCAAAATGATAAAGGAAATGTGTACATCACCGACATATTTTTAATGGAGTTTATAAATTACTATAGGCACACTTTCACCCTAAAACACATACATTATATGTACTGCAACAATTGTTTATGTGTTTGCACTGCACAAATACCTACAAACTAGTAGGTATAGGTAAACCGCGAACAAAATGCAGCTGGAGGCTTGATTTGCCAAAACTGAAGCTCTCCAGCTTTCCCCCTCTACCGTCATTTTAGGCTGCCTCTCCTCTCCTACATAGCCTGACGTTACTAGAGGAACCTCTGGCCGAACATTCGAGCTCCTCCCTCTGAGAGTTGTTAGGATTGGGTTGGTCTCGAAGGGGCAGTGTGTTCCCGATACCCACGGGAAATTGGGTACCTCCGGCCAGGCTACGGCCGCCCGGAGGAGGTAGAGGTTTGCCTCATAAGTCCCGGCTACTAGCCTGCAGAGCTAGTAGCTGTTGTGCTAGATCACCGGCGGCCCTTCCAAGATTGTTTGGTAGCCGGTCCATTTTGGACCGGCGCGTAAGTGGCGCATCTACTTCCGTCCTGTCTGCCGTGTGCAGCGGAGGGGGGCAGTTTATCAAATAGGTACTGTCCTATGGTAAAAAAAGCCGAGAGGCCCGAGTTCTGGTCCTACGGGTCCAGGACTGATGAGAGTAGATCCTCTGACTTATCTCCTCCATAGCGTAAGCTAGACTGCACAGGTCAACGTATGGAGGGGAGGGAGGCATGTAATGCTTGGATTTTTTAATAATAATAAAATATATATCTATGTATATCTAGATATATATTTTTCTTTTCCTTATTTAACCGTTTTTTTATTGTTTCCATTTATTTTTCTATCTGTTTGCTATAGTTTCACACCTATACACTATACACATAAAACACCCATGACCAAGGCGGGACTCGAACCCGCGATCCTCTACGCGGTGGAACGCTAGAGACATACGCTCTAACGACCACGGCTATGAGGGCCGGAATTGGATGTTGAGGAGGAGAAACGACTGTGCTCGCGCATGTGCACACCGACTTTGTTTGCGGTCTATCTGTAGTAAAACAGGCAATGAACTGCTGTCTCACTTTAATGTAGGTATTGCTATTGAGCAGCGCGATCTCACATCCGCTTTAACATTAGAAGTTTATTTGGCAATGTTTTGCGTTGGCTCTTGATATAAAGCACTAATTTCTCTATGTTTGCTACTACTTGTGTATTTTTTTAAATTTACGTCCTGCAACGTTAAGTCATATCGAACGATGAATGGAATGGGTGAAATGATGCCCAAATGAGCCCAGGGTCCATAGAACTTAGAGTTACCCGATATTCGTCTTTCAGGATAAGGAATAGACCTGGAAAAAACCTTATCCAGGTAACTCGCCTGACCAAGATTCGAACTTGGACCTCTTGAAAGTAAGGCAGACACGCTACCATCTACGCTACCGAGTCGGATTGCTTGTGTATGACTTATAACCACAGCTGTTCCATCAATAGTGTCTGAATCCGAATACTCTTCATTTTCATTTTCAGTAACACTGCATGATGCAATAATGCCTTCCTCTGTAATCGGTTTTCCGTCATTGTCGATCTGCAGCCAATTGTCAATGTTCTTCCAACAACATCGTAACAGCCATCGATGTTTTTAAAAATGCCTGTAAGTTATTCTCCCACTCTATTCTTTCCCCCTTTTCAAACTTGTTTTCTGATTAGTCACATACACCTGGCCACAACGTTTTCCATGACTTTATTAAAGGTTCTCTTCCAACGTCGTCCCGGGCTGGAGGGCTGAGTGCAATGGATTCGCCCGCTGGCAAGAGAATTCGAGTAATGTACCTTCTGAGAATAACAATTTATCTTCTGTAAAACAAGTCTTTATTACTAAGCTAAATAAATATAAAGCACTATATATTAATAAATTATATATAATCCGGTCCTAATTATCCCAACGCCCAGGTTAATTTTATTGTATAGGAGTTTAAAAAAATACTCATTTTTATTCAGAGAGTATCAAACATGTTTTTTGGTAAAATCTTGATGATCAAGTCTTAGGTCAAAGCTTTCCCTATATGCTTACTACGTAAGTAATGGAGAAAGTAAGATAGCGGTCTTACGAAGAGATTATTAGATCAAGATTTTAGGAGCAGGTCATGAAGCCTAACCGACGATAACTAGATCACAATGACTCCTTGCCGCTTTCAAATCTAGTGCATCAACATCCAAACTGCTTGTAAACAGTTGTGCATTATAGTCTCGCTTAGGTATAAATAATGTATCTATTCCAAGTGTGTGTGTGTGTGTGTGTGTGTGTGTGTGTGTGTGTGTGTGTGTGTGTGTGTGTGTGTGTGTGTGTGTGTGTGTGTGTGTGTGTGTGTGTGTGTGTGTGTGTGTCGAATCGGCAGTTTTCTTGAAAGTCAATTTATGAACTGACGTAACACACGATTTCGCCGTGAGACATACATCGCCTGAATAAATTGTGACCCTCTGTCCGTATACTTCCGTGGCGCAACTTCCGGGAAACTGAGCCTGTGAATATCTTTCCAGCAACGAACGAAAACAAAAGAAGCACCATGAAGGACAGGCGTGCGATTTAGTCAAGCTTTTGTTAAAAGTTGACAGGTTCTCCGAATATTTTGGTGGTCAGACTACAACTTGATGAATAATGTGATAAGAATACAAATAATCTCTGGCAATTTCCATTGTGGAAATAGGTTTACTATAGCGATACACCAATTTTCCAAGATACCCGATACTTCGTGTATCTACTTTCTACATCTAATTTCAATAGAAAAATGTTGTGAGAATTGTGTCATTCCAATAAAATTAAATAGATGTACATATTTAATGAGACAAAACTTTAACCATAAGTGTTCTGTTTTTAAACTCTACACTTGACACTTAAAACCAAAACAGTCCATTTTGTTGAAAAATACTGCCATTTTCAGTCTTTCGGGTACAGGTCTATTTCTTGTTGCTGTTGTTACATAAGGCTTTATTTGGAATTTAATCCATTACATTTGTTAACTCATTTAATACAAATAACAACATGTGAACATGCGGAAACAAATAAACAAATTAGCAAATACACAAATAATCAATAAACATATTTAATTTATACTGCCAGCTTTAAAATGTATCTGGATTTCCATTACACAGATCACCCTGTTTCCGGAGATCTTCATTTAAGCCTGGGCACACCAGAAGGTAGGAAGAATTCATGACACCAGCTCTGCATTCACTTGTTGGTAGTATACTGTGACTTTTGGGTTCGTAGAATAAAAAGTCCAAGTTGCAGAAATTCAAAATGTTCTTTATTTCCGTAGAAATACACTTGGTACAATTGCAGATTACAGCAGAATTACGTAACATACACAATTACAATCTACCAAGGCCGTTGACCACAAACAAAAACTTCACTTCCAAACATACCAGTTTCAATTACAACTCTCGTTTACAACAACACTCTGTTTTACAACTGTTTACGACTGCCTCATGGCATGTCGTCGCTTCCTTAATTACCTCTACTCATATTACTAGATATTTCCGGAATATTCTGTAACAAACAAAAAATCGAATGTTCTATAAGACAATCAAGATGTCACTAGAAAGTTCCGTTTACCTCACTTTATCTGTTTTGGCATGCCTTTTATTTCCGCGCTATATTTTTCTGCTTATGCAGACTCTTTATCTCCGCGATACACTATCTGTCTGTTATCACTCCCGCGAACCCTTTTAGCGCGTACGCCGCCAGTCGTAATAATGGATTCGCGACAATACCTATCCTGTTTAGGTGCTCATTCAAGCAATTATGTCCGGTTGTTAACCTAAATTTGGCTTCTGCTTCTTTCCTTGGTTTGTTATTGTATACTTTCCAGATGTCTTCAATGTTTTTCCATGTTTTCCCAGCTGATTTTTCTTTGGAGTTGTTCTTCCATATTTCGGTTATTTTTCTTGTTCCTTTCTTGGCATGATAATCTACTGTTTCATTGCCAATAATACCTATATGAGAGGGTATCCATTGAAAAACTATCAATTTGTTCTTTATCATTAGAGATTTTATTATTTGTTTTATTTTAGATATTATTTCTGCTTCATGTGGGTGATTGGTTGTGATAGCTTGGATAGCTGCTATAGAGTAAACTAAAATTACTGCCTTGGTAAAGAGCGTGAGCCCGCCTCGGTAGCGTAGATGATAGTGTGCCTGTCTCACGTTCAAGAGGTTCCGAAAATCTCGGTCAGGGTGAGTTACCTGGATAAGGTTTTTCCGGGGGTTTTCCTTATCCTTAAAGACGAATGCCGGGTAGCTCTACGCTCCATAGACCGCGCCGTGGCTCAGTGGTTAGACCGCTTGGCTCTCACCAAGGTGGCCCGGGTTCGATCCCAGGCAACCGCAAAGTGAGATTTGTGGTGGACAACACGGCGCTGGGGCGGGTTTTCTCCGGGATCTCCGGTTTCCCCCGCCATCTCATTGCACCGGTGCTCCATCTTCATCTCATGTATCATCAGTGTCATCACCTGCGGTGCCGTATGTAGTAAAAACGGGCGTTAAACACTACACATTTCATTTCTACGCTCCATGGACCCAGGACGCATTTGAGCATCATTTCACGCATTTCATTCACCGTCCGATATGACTTAAGGTTAGAGGACGTAAAATTACAATAAATAAATAAATAAATAAATAAATAAATAAATAAATAAATAAATAAATAAATAAATAAATAAATAAATAAATAAATAAATAAATAAATAAATAAATAAATAAATAAATAAATAAATAAATAAATAAATAAATAAATAAATAAATAAATAAATAAATAAATAAATAAATAAATAAATAAATAAATAAATAAATAAATAAATAAATAAATAAATAAATAAATAAATAAATAAATAAATAAATAAATAAATAAATAAATAAATAAATAAATAAATAAATAAATAAATAAATAAATAAATAAATAAATAAATAAATAAATAAATAAATAAATAAATAAATAAATAAATAAATAAATTGCTGGTTAGGCTCCCGGAAGGAGCGTATTGGGACAACAATAAATTTGCTCCTGGTCTATTTCTTATGCTGTCATATATGAGCCCTGTTGTGCTAAATAGTCCTTCTGAGATAAATATTGCAGGTAAAATACACAAATATTAGCGGTTGTTTTTTAGTTTTTGAAATTTTGAATTTGTTTTCCAGTAATACAGTGCATTAGGAAGAAGCGACAGATCTTCATTGAGATATGCAGTGATTTCTTCTTGGGAATCGGTAACTGCCAAGGAATTTGACACTCGATTATTTTCTTGCAGGTATTACATTCCTGACAATTGCCAGCGAAGTATTGAAAATTAAACAAACGAATTTTCTAAAGTATCGTTGGATGTCGATAGCATGCAAGTATCGTGAGTATCAAGGTATGCAAATATAGAGAGCCCATCCCTAATTAAAAGAAATTGCACCTTTAAATAACCGATTTTTTTATTCATTTACCGTAGGAAGTACAAATTCCTCCATTCCCTACTTTTTGCATTTTTAACAGAGGCTAGTTAACCCTACAATTATTTTATTTTTGGCATCAGCCGAAATTTATCGTGACCACAGGAATCTTAAATTACGTTGAAACCTAATGAACTGAGTATAAACAAAACAACCAATTACAAGTAAAATAACACATCATACTTAGAAAACCAATTAGCGTAACAATATAAAAATACAACACACTTATTTGATATTTGAATTTTACTATTCGTCTCACTGTTTGCTTCCCTTTATTTGTTAACATTTACTTACAGTTTTATATATGCAGCATTTGAAGAACTCTTTGTGCGCGAACAACAATCTTATCCTCAGTTTCTCACTGGTTTCACCAATACAGTCACACGTAAGTAATGCATCCCCAGTTCACGTTAAGCTTAGCATGCGATTTCGATACTGCTTTTGAACAGCTGGCGTATTTAACTTTACTTTTGCGTAAACATTTTAATTATTCACTTTTGCTAAAAAAAAAAAGGTGGATGCAATTTACATGAGTCAAATACTTCGCAGAAACTAGGAAATAAAAAGTGCCACTTAGTTTCTTATTTTCAAACTTCTACGTGCTTTTTGAGACATTATAAACTTTGGAACATTTCCCCATATAAAGAATAGCGTGGGCCAGAAATGTTCTTCAAATACCTCGTGTAATGTGAATAGAATAACTTTGAACTAAAGTACTAGGCTTGGTGTTTAACCAATTTTCTTTTACACACACAATTATTTGCATAGGCAACATACCACACACGCGCATCTTTTCTATAATTTTTGTTTTATCATTGGAGTCTTAAAACGTGTTTCTAAATGTATCGTAATAAAGTCATACGTAAAGATTTAGGAAATTATATAACCAACATTTCTGAATATATTAATTAATACTAAATGTGAAAGTACAATTCGTATAATAAAGACTGAATAAGATTTTTCCGGGTTTTTCCCTTATCCTCAAAGACGAATGTCGTGTAACTCTAAGCTCCATGGACTCTGGGCTCATTTAAGCATCGTTTCACCCATTTCATTCACCGTCCGATATGACTTCACGTTGGAGGATGCAAATTACAACAAAAAAGTATAATAAAGTGTAAAATGTTATTGGCCCTTCAATAACCATTTTCTTCAAGTTGAAGTGGTCGTATTATTTCCGAGAATTGAATGGAAGTGCTGTAAAAATGTTCCTTTCTAAAGATAGACTACTTTCAAATGTTCCTTTATTGTAGCAGCCATTTTATTCAATCTTTTAATTTACTAATCATTAAGGTTTAATTAATATTAATGCATATCTTATATATATATATATATATATATATATATAAACCATACTGTGACAATAATTGAGCTAAGGGTCAGGCACAAAATAACTTAAAGTATAGCTAAACATCAACTAATGCATTTCATTTGCAAACCTAAGATTTCATTCTGTGGTTCTTTGGTCTGTAAATGATTAGCCTTAACACAAACGTTATTGAAAATGTAAAGCAAAGCTTTTTCTACCCACCTCGTTAACGTGAATGGTAGCGTGTCTGCCTCACGTTCAACAGGTCCCGAGTTCGAATCTCGGTTAGGGTGAGTTACCTGGAAAAGGCTTTTTCCGGGGGTTTCCCTTATCCTCAAAGACGAATGTCGGGTAACTCTAAGCTCCATGGACCCTGGACTCATTTGAGCATCATTTCACCAAATTCATTCACCGTCTGATATGACTTAACGTTGGAGGACGTAAATTGAAAAATAAAAAAATAATAAAAACAAAGCATTTTCCATTACTACGATATCTCTAGATGACGATTCAACATATTCCTTCGAAACATTTACGAAAATAATGATTTGTACTGTAACATATACGGTAGCTCTTATTTGTGATTAGTGTGTTGTTTTTATCATCTTCCTTTAAGACAAACTTATCTTTTGGATAGTTATATTCTCTGTGGTAATTCATTTATTGTGATTGCTGTTTACTATTTGGCTTCCTAAAGTACAAACCTTACATTAGTTTTCTAGAAAGATATTGGCTTATTTGTACTTTCTTTAAACATTTCATTACCATATCTCCAAGTCACTTGACCTATAACCATTACAATTAGTATTACTACGGAGGTGTTTCGGCACTGCTACCAGTCTTGTTCTATTGTACCTATACCCCTAAGTGGGACATACCTGAGAGGAAGGATAAGGCAAGAGTTGACAGAAGGCAGCCGTCCCTCCCACGACAGTGCAGAGGGCAGGCTCCCCATTTTTATTTAGATGGAAACCTCCCCTAGTAGGCCAGGACAACGGACCTCCCCCGTACTGTAGTTTGGAAGTGGTCCCAGCAGCCGGTGCGGAGACCGGCAACCGTCCTACTGGAGGAGGTGGTTCATCAGAGCATATCATCCCGCCATGCTCCATCGAGACTCCCGCCGACACTTTTACTCTGAAAGAGACCATTAGATCAGAGATGATGTGAAATGTTAATGGAGATGAAATGGAGGGATAGAAACTTCTTTAACTGCCCTCTTAAGCCACTATATACATATACTACTATATAGCCCCAGTAGACGTAGTCCAACGGCGCGACGTCTGGTGAACGTACTGTCCAGAAAATTGGTCCGCCACGTCCTGTCCAATTTTGGAAGGTTTTTATGGGGAAATTCAAAACATCCATGCACCTTCAAAGGAGATGGGTTCCGTTCCGTTAAAACATAATTTGAGAATGCAGATCAGCTACCTAGGGGTGCAAGACTCACACAACCAGATACATCGGGAGAGTTATTATAATTTCTCGAAAGAAAAATGCATAATCCTGTTATAAGTACGCAATAAACGTATATTTTTGGGTTATCATGAAGATGTTCACGATAGACGTGTGAGTTTTGTCAGTTCAGACACCTACATTGATAGATCCTGACACGTCGCCTCGTCTGAAAGCGAGACGTTTCCAAGAAATCAGGGCTCCATGTCAATATGACAGCAAATGTCTGTCATCTGGCTTTAATTATTGAACAATTTGTAGGGGTACAAACAAAGACCTTTATGACGCATTCCGCGAACTGTTGCTGCCGGGATGTTCGCCTAATTGATTTCTGGAACTTATTAAATCCCGCTCTAATTTCTTCAACGTTCTCGTTTAAAACAGAACAACGAGAATCCTCGCATTGTTTTTAACACGTCTGGTCTTTAATAGCCCACATAATTCTAGCACAGTATACGTTAATGGATTTAGCATCAGGTGGATTTTGTCCCTATTTATCCGGTAATATATTCACTATTTAATAATACATTCAGTCTACAGATGTAAGAAAATACTTTGTGCACATTGCTGCGGGGTCACCTTTATTTATGCAATTATTGCATCACAGTGACAGAACAGACAGCCTCAAATAATGTTTGCTTTATTAGAGTTCCTCTCTTTTTAGCAACACTCTCGTTTCATAACTTCCATAGGTTAGCAATGCATGATTAAAATGCAAATACAGGATTTTTGTCATGCGTTGATAATATATACAGTTTTATTAACTAGAGTCAAACTCCACTCAGACTGATAATTTTTGTATGCACCTAAGCTATTAGACTTACTGCCATTTGGAATAGATTCTTAAGGAGGGATTTGGTACTGCGACCAGTCTTGATACATTGCCTATACTGCACGTGGGGCATACCCGGGAGGAAGGATGAGGCGAGAGGAGGCAGAGGGTGGCCGTCCCAAGGAACAAAGGGCACGGACCACACTATTGACTACTATTGACCAGTCAGAAACTCCCCGGCAGGACAGCACAGCCAGTATCCCACCCACCTTAGTCCTGAAAAGGCCCACTAGACTAGACCGGAGACCAGAGACAACCCTACCGAGGAATTAATTTTGTAATTTGTAATTTATTTCTGATCTTTCCTTTTACAAGATCAAATGGAAATACAAAATCATGATTACAATTATAAAATCCATACTGGAAAACACCGTATATTCCTAAATCCTGAGGATCCTATCATGTTGCCCAGCATTGAATAATAATTCGGCTCCCATATACCTAACCCTAGGTTTTTGTGTATTGGACGCACCGAGGGAGTAAGTGTTTACCAGGAGTTTATCATCCTGCCATGCAGCGCCGAGACTCCCGCCGATACTTTCTACCGTGAAAGAGACCATCAGATAAGCGATGATGTGAAATGATAATGGAAATGAAATGGAGGGACAGGAAATTCGGGGGATGTAATTAACCTACCCAGCATTCACCTGGTGAGCCGGTAAATTCTCTGAAAATCCCATGGTCAGTTACGCCGGCTACGGGAAGCGAACCCGGACCTCCCTGATACGGACCTCAGACGAAACCACCTGAGCCATCCCGCTCGAGCACTACCACGATGAAATCCCAGCACATTGGAGGGGCTGATATCCTGGCAATTGCCGGCGTCGTTAAGATTATTATTGAAAACAGCGGAATGAAAATAATTTATAAATGATGATTAAAATTATTTATCAAATGATGAAGTAATCAGTACCTTAACCCCTCAGTCAAGAAGAACCAAGGTTCTTTTTTTAGTTCCCATTAAGCCACATAATTAGGATTGTTACCCTAATAATTGTGAATGTCCACTCTGCAGTATAATTAAAAAGAAAAAAGAAAACTTGAATGAGTATCAAACTTTTTATTTAAACAGAATTTTCTAAATATGCTACAACCGCTCACCCAAAGTAAAATTTAAATGAAGTTTTTTATTGTTTTTATTCAATGAATCAAATTTTGCAGATTTAGATTATATCGGTAGACCTATCACCCTAATGACAGGGTGACTTTGGTGTCAGCCTGTGATACCAGGGAAATCACAGGGTAATTTCCCTGTGATAATGGCATGTTTGATTTAAGTAACAAGAGAAATCTAAGAAATCGGAGGAAAGCAACCCAACTGTCATCACCGACACTGCCTACGTCAACGCCGCCGATGATGATTTCTTGCAAATGTGATATTCGCGAAATGACAATAAACTTGTATTTCTGTTCTTCATTTTTATGACCTGTAAACCTTTATTTAATGTGATGAAAGCCGAAATTATCTCAAAATGCATATATACCAAAATGCCTTATAAATGCGAAATTTGTTGCAATTCATGGACTCTTTTCAAATTAAAATATACTTATGGAATGTTTAGTCAAGTGCAACAAAGTATTCAGAAATTGTATGAAAAATATGTGAAATCTACATCTTTTTCTCTCCCAAGAATTCGTAAACCTTTTAATCAGGTCACTGAAATCAGAATATTGTCAATAGATATTAAACATTTAGACGAAAGTAAAGATTCCATTTTTTCGATCTGTACTTTGATAATGCTCTTCTCGGCGGTGGAGGGAGTGTATGAGTTCAGAACTATCTAAACTATACAGAAAAATAAACTTTAAAATGTTTTCAAAGTATTTAGGATCGTACTTATAGCTTAGATTGAGGAGGGAATAAGTCTGAATTTTATATAATTTATTCGAGGAAAAGCTACATTTGAGCCTCAAATATTAAAGGAACCAATTAAATTTGCCAAAAATACTCTAAGAGCTATTAATTGGAGTGACAGAACAGGAATGACGCAACAAAAAATGGAAGTATGTTCCATTATTTCAATCAAAAGAGTCACTGATTTTTTCTACTTGCATATTTTGATGTAATTTTGTGTACTTTACTTTTAGTTGTCTAGATTTAAATTATAAAATTTTTTTGCTGAAAATTGATACTGAGTTTTTTGTCAAGATTTAGGTTACATGAGTTTTATTTCTATTACTTTCCCTATGATAGGTATAGAGAATTTTGTACCAACTATTTCGAGAGAAACATCAGGTAGATTTAATTGAATGACCGTGTATAAACCTGGAACTACTATGTGCCAAAAGTTTAATCTCAGACAGTGTGTTTTCATACCGGAAGCTTTAAAAGACCAGTTGTTAGTAAAAAAAAGCCTCTGTGGTTCACCAAAATCTGTCGACGATTTGAACAAGCTACTCTGGGTTTTTCAGGAACTCCACATGCTTTTGTTTTTCTTGGATTCACAATTGCTTAGACAGTTTCCAGCACTTCTTCCATAGAGTATTCTTTTCTGCAATATAAATATTTCAATAGGAGTTTATACGATAAAGTACAATTAGTAAATTCTCATTAGGGTTTTAAAATTTGTCTAGATAGTACACAGTTATTGCATCCTTTTTCCATTTTTGCTTTCTCTGCTACCTACCTATTGCCTTGCACTAAAAAGTTCAACACCGAAAGTTCGGTTGTTTGTATGACTCCTCAATATTTATTTTTCACGAAAAAAATGTCACGTTTGACTAGTATAGCCTAAAAATGAAATCTCTAGATATTAATATTAAAGTTGTTTTTGTTCAACATCTTTTAAGGGTGCAACTCGAAAATTTTCAAGGGAATCATCATTTCAAACTATCCCTTACATTAAACGAGCGGGATGGCTCAGGCGGTTTCGTCCGGAAGGTCCGGGTTCGGTTCCCGTGACCGACCTAATTGAACCATTTTTTTCGTGTTTACTGGGTAAGTTAATTGCATCCCTCGAATTTCCTTTGCCTCCATTTCATTTCCATTATCATTTCACATCATCTCTCATCTGGTGGTCTCTTTCAGGGTAGAAGTGTCGGCGGGAGTCTTGGCGCTGCATGGCAGGTTACTCTTAGTTCATACTTCCTGATCCGATATGACGGTCTCTGGGCCGGCTTGGTTGTCCACTTCAGGACCAAGGTGGGCGTGTTACCAGTTTCACTGGCCTGCCGGGGAGTTTCCAACTAGCCAATTGTAGGGACCATGCCCTCTGCAATTTCGTGGCTTCCTGGATCGGCCACCCCCTCTCTCCTCTCGCCTCATTATTCCTCCGAGGGATAGCAGGACATAATAAATCAAGTCTGGTCGCAGTGCCGAATCCTTTCCGTAGCATAATCCCATTCAAAAAAAAAAAAAAAAAAAACCTTTTACTTCAAGATTTTTACTTTTCTATTTTCTGAAAAAAAATCGAACTATTAAGTATAACCTACTATATGTTTAAGATATTTATATGGTAAGTAATATTCATATCTTGGATTTTGTATGAATAGCCTGAGAAGTTATTTTTACTCAGAAGGATTTTTTTTAAGTTACCGTAACTATTAAATGACCTAGACAAAAGCTACTGCAAAGAAAAACAGTCTCTCTGAAACACAGACTTTATTTCAAATTACCCATTTTTGTGGCATTAGCCACTTCCGAGCTATCCGCTATTATTGTTTTGGATCTTTAATACTAGTCATTTTACTGTCGCTATTCGTTGTTTCTCGCGAAGTCAAGGACAAACCTCGATATTTTATGGACAGCATAGAGTGGCCTGTTTTAAGCAGCTGACTTCTGAATTATTTAAAACTTATAAATCATAAACCAGTTTCCTTTAACCCCCTTGTACAGACAACGAAATTTGCACTACTAAAGTTAATCTCCATTAACTGAAATAGAAGAAAAAGTATCTTTCTTAGGAAAAGTTTAGTAGAAGCTATGTACAAATAAAGTACATTGTACACAGATGGTGACGTGAATGTAAACAAATCAGACTTGTCATTACTAGGGTTCGGAACTGGATGAAATACCTATTATCTTTTTTCTGCATCATCACAAACAATACAGAATGCAATATGAATTTATTTCTCTTAAAACTGAAGCAATATTGACTAATTTTATATGTTATCTTTGTGCATTTCTTGGGATTTTAATGTCCAATGGTAATTTTTTAGGAACTGTTGTACCTTCTATTACATTTTCTTACTTTTTTATTTGCTTTTATACACACTTTTATTCACATGTAGTTATTGTTGAGGGTGTTTACTGAACTCTGCTGTGTATTGTATTATGATTTTTAGTGAGACATTGGATACGTGTTTAAGCAGTTGTTATCGATGTAGATAACAATGGTGCTTCCCCGCGTTAAGAAAAATACTTGCTCTCACGTTAAAACTTGTGCGGGGAGATGCTTTTCTTGGAGGAGTTGGGCGAACTACTTCTACAGTAAAACATGCCTAAAACGGACTCCTTAAATGTCGGAAACCTGGAAAAATGAAAGAAAACAATTCGAAACGGAGCTATTTCTCGTTAAAATTACACTCTAATCGGAAAATTTCCTAACAAAAACGGAAATATTTTCTGGGAATTTTTGCGTAAATAACCTGATTAAAATGGATTGCTTTATGTATAATGAGTTTCAACGTCGCAATTTAAAAGGTGCAATAATTCTGAGGGCTTGCACCGAAGTTCCATGAACTATAAATTCATAAACTTTCATCCATCGAGGAAAAGGAAAAGCAAATCATTAAATCTCTCAACTCTCTTCCAATACAAATGTATCATTTTGTAGTATGTTCATTCTCAGTTTGGTTCTTACAAGTGATCAAGTACGAGTGGAAGTAAACCGTGAACCTTGGTGACTTTTGAAACATAGTTTGTGTGTACACAAATACTGTAAAATGAGTTATAAAGATAAGACATTATCACTGGAGGAAAAAAATTAAGTTTACTGAAGAACATGAAAAGAATACACGTCCAGCTAAACAATAAAGTGTATTGTTTAAAGTGTAGAAAACTCAGATTTATGACATTTTGAAAAATTAATATTAAAAGATAGTGGTTAAAAGGAACAGCAGAGTGCCTGAAACGCATAACAAAATCTACAGATTGTGCCGTGCTATATCATGCTGTGTTCGAGTGGTTTGTTAGTGCGCGCACTAAAGAAATTCCCGTTTCTTGTCCATTGCTTCAGACTCAAGCTTTAGAGACAGCAAGATAATTACGCAAAGACAATTTCAGAGCTTCTGATGGATGGCTCTAGAGTTTCAAACAACGCCATAACATTGTTCTGAATGCTGCTGTGTGTGGTGAAGTAAATGGTTTTGGTATGCAGACAGTTGCAGATTGGAAAGGTAAAATTGAAAACAGAGAAACTGGGCAATAAACTAAAATTATTGTATGTAAGTTGAAAATATAATAAATGCAGATGACGTAGTAATTATACAGGAAACAGAATATGATCTACAATGTTCAATACACCACCTTAACCAAATATACAAAAGTTTTAATATTGAAATATCAATAGAAAAGTAAGAAATAATGATAAACTGGGGTAAAATACCAATAAGGTCGAAAATAGTCGTTAATGACAAAGTATTGGAACAAGTATCCTCCTTCAATTATTTAGGGTGTGAAATCAGCAATGAGAAAGATAAAGATACGAAGAAAAAATTAATGAGATTTCAAACAATTTGTGGAGTAATTCAAAAAACCCTAAGGAATAAAACAAGATCTGAAACAAGAATAAAATTTTATAACACCATGGTGGTCTCAACGTTACTTTATGGATGTGAAAACTGGGTACCTACACAAAGAACCATCACCAGAATACAAAGTTGCGACATGAGATTCTTGAGAAGGATGCACAAGAGAAGATAGAGTCAGAAATTAAAATATAAGAAATGAATTACACGTGGAAGCTCTCACCTCAAGAATGGATAGGTACAGAAGAAGATGGTTTGAACATGTTGGAAGAATGGATGATACAAGACTGCCAAAAGTAGTTTTCCAATATAGTCCTAAAGGAAAGAGGGACGTAGGGAGGCCGAGGAAAAGATGGAAGGAGACACTGTGAAGACGGAACAGGCGAGAGCATAATCCATGAAGTGAAGAAGAAGAAGAAGAAGAAGATGATGTTGAAATTATAGTGCATTATACATATCATCCGATTGTTATTTACATTTCATTCTATATTATTCCTTCACTGTAAACCTGTGGGACTATTTCATAATTCGAACAGTTAGAGTCACTCTTAACCTTTGAGCTACCGTGGCAAACGTGCCAGTATGACACTAAATCCTCCAACTGACTCCTATGTTTCCGGTAAACCACTAGGAACCCTCATATCCAATGAGATACGCACCTTTTTGTGGCAACTTACTAACTGATTAAATTGCAAATAAATAACCTAATAGTGGCAAATAAAAAGCCTCGAATTTAAGTAATTACAGAATAATTACAAAACCCGGATATGGCATTGGATTTTTCAGTCTGACTATCTATTCAAATTTTAGCCTAAACACGGCTAGTGTGGAAGAATGGTTAAATTGCTATTTCATAATTTCTTTGTACTCAAACACAACCCTCTAAGACAGAAACCTGTGTACACAGAAAATGGATGCCGGAACGATCGCGTTCCGTTTTAGAGAGGTTTTACTGTATATCAGCTCACGATAATGTTATAAATATATGTAATAATTACATTGAAAACAATTTCAGTTCATTCACTCACTTTTGTATTCAGCACTACTTGTGCAAGAGCGAATGTTTTACAAGAGGTCACTAAATTTTGTTCTTATATTGATAGTAGTGCCGTAATCTTTCTCAGAAAACGCTAGAGCTGTTGTCAGCACAGTCCTCACACAAGTATTCTCGTGAGAGAAACACTTGTTACAACTGCATACGTCATCTAGTCAACATTTTACTTCTCATATCTGAAGTCATAAAAATGCCAAAATTGGGAAAAGTTGGTCAAGAAGTTTGTGAGAAAATAAATAATGTATTAGAAAGGAACATTAAATATCGGTGGTTGTAAAAAATTGAGAAAGTTCTACAAGACGAACATTTTGACTATTTGTTTTGCAGAAGGTTTTTCACCAGAGGACCTTGGTCAATTCAAGTATGTGCCCATGAAGTTAGTTGAAGTACAGAGAAGTTTTTCAAAGTATAAGGGTGTTCTTCAAGACAACCAATGATGCTTCAAGTCCTAGAACCTACGAATATCAATGGTTCCTTATTAAAATGCTGAATAAGAGGTATGCCTAAATACCTGTATAAATTTTGCCTAGTACGAATATAAATATGTATGGGATATATTTCATAAAATATATAATTACAATAATTCATAAAAATGGTATATACTTTTTACATTTTGAACGTTAAAATTACAAAAAATAACTAACGGCCATGTGTTAAATATTGATGTCACTTTCCCCAAAATTTAAAGACATTTTATTGATCATTTTGTCTGATTTTTGGTTCACCAACTTCCAAGCCCTAGTCATTACAGAGAATAGGTATCTACATCAGAAAGAAAGTCGTGAGCTACTCGCTTCTGTGCAGCGTGACGTAACCCTCGAACAAGTAATTTCAATTGGACGGAACTAAATCGTCGAGTTAAAACGCATGTCGTCACTTCCTCGCCTCTTCTTCTTTGTGTCCATTGTAGGACCCCGTGCGAAAGGAAACAAAGACACGTGCTTACATAATGTGAGAAACCCAGAGGTTCATTTCCAAAACCTTTCCTTGGATACATCAAGTTAGTCCTACGACCTCGTGGAAACATGTCTATAATCCTATCTGAAATTGGAACATTCCTGTTGTAGTTTTTTTTTAATTTTGTAATTTACGTCCTCCAACGTTAAGTCATATTGGACGGTAAATGGATTGGGTGGAATAATGCTCAAATGAGTTCAGGGTCCATGGAAGTTACAGTTATCCGACATTCGTCATTAATGATAACGGAAAACCCCGGATAAAACCTTATCCAGGTAACTCACCCTGACCGAGATTCGAGCTCGGGACCTCTTGAACGTGAGACAGACATGCTGTCATCTACGCTACCGAGGCGGGCTTTCTTTTGTAAACATATGGGAGATGAGAAAGAGAGAGCCATCCTTTAATAAGACCTCTTAGGCTACTAAGCGGTGTAGGAAAATTCATGGGGGCTTTTAAGAGGCAGTTTCCGGCGGACATAGGATCGTTTTAATTTGAGATAGATTATACCAACACATATTTTCTCATATTAAAAATTATTAGTAAAATTTATATGATTTTTTTCCTCCTACTCTAATTTCTTTACTGTTACCAAATTATTCTTACACTAGCCTAATTTTTATCTAGTTCATGGTTAAACCAGATAGTTTCATCACATTCTTTGTTGTATGTATAAGCCTATATGTAAATGAAATGTGTAGTGTTTAACGCTCGCTTTTACTACATACGGCACCGCAGGCGGTGACACTGTTGATACATGAGATGAAGATGGAGCACCGGTGGAATGAGATGGCGGGGGAAACCGGAGGTCGCGGAGAAAACCCGCCCCAACGCCGTGTTGTCCACCACAAATCTCACTTTGCGGTCGCCTGGAATCGAACCCGGGCTGCCTTAGTAAGAGCCAAGCGGTCTAACCACTGAGCCACGGCGTGGCCAAGCCTATAAGGAGAATGTAAGAGGGTGATGATAGTCAAATGTTCAAAAGCCGAGGTGCCACATGTTCGGATTTGAAACTCCACTCTTTGGACGACTACAGAAACAAAAGAATGGTGACTTTACACTCAAAAAGGAACAAAAAGTGAAATGCTTAAACATTGAAAAATGCATAACCAATAACCAATTCTTTGAAATTATTAATGTGACGAAATATTTTAAACAAATTATGTGGCTTAAATAGAACTGTGCAGTAGGTTTTGTCTTTATGCTTTACCAACTATGCATACAAATTCCTGGGATAGAAAAATGTGCGTCATAGCTATTCCCAGAGAATTAAAAATAAACCTAGATTTTATTAGTCATGTAACTGGATAACTCAATTAGTTCGGAGGGGACTCGGTGCGGTAACCACACTTGGTTTAATGTACCACACCCTCAAGTGGGGCATCCCCGTGGAGGAAGAATGAAGCGAAAGGAAACACACGTCGGCCGCCACAAGGAGTCACGACAGTGCAGAGGGCAGGTCCCTATTTTTCACTTAGATGAAAACCTCCTCGGCAGCTCAGGACAACGGACATCCCATCCTACTGAGGTTTGGAAAGTGTCTCACGACGAGACCTGGGTGCAGAGACCGGCAACCGTCCTACCGGAAGAGGTATTGGTTAATTCAGAGTATATCATCCTGCCATGCATCACCGAGACACCCACCGAGTCTTCTACCTTGAGAGAGACCATCAGATGAAAGATCATATGAAATGGAAATTCGTAGGATATAAGTAACCTACCCAGCATTAGACTGGCGATCCGGGAAAACTCCGAAAATAACCCATGTTCAGGAACGTCGGCCACAGGAAACGAACCAAGGCCCCACGAATGCGGGCCACAGGCGAAACCGCCTGAGCCATCCCGCTCGGTTTTTAGCAGACGTCGGATCCCATACACCTTAGCACAGTTACTATACAAGGTCAAGCGCGACATCAACAAACGTCCGTGTCAACAAGTATACCGATGCGCTGTGTGTGTACAGTCCGTTACGGATATAAAATGTAACCTTCGTTACAATAATATGGCATCCTCCTCATTGCTTTCGTTGTAGGAATTACAGTTAATAACCATACTCGTTCTTAAATTGTCGAACGTGAATTTTCTGCGCCTCACTAAAACAATATAAAAATATTGGAAGAAAGTTCGTTCAACGTCACATGACGTTAATGGTGCATATGACATATCATTTTCATATGTTTGCCCGAGACTTAGTTTATTTATTATAATACGAAGCACTGAAAACACAGTATTTTTGTGTTGAATACTGGACAATTTATTTTTTGTTCGTTTGGTAGGTGGAGCATTCTTTATATTGTAAATTTTTGCAGACACCTCCACGACTGCTTTTAGACAGCTCGAAAGTATATTCTTCAAGCTGTTTAATGGTTGTTGATAATGCCCAAAACGGAGATAATATAAAATGGAGATTGGCCAATAATTGTTGTGAAAGTAATGTTATTAACACAATATGTCCAACACCTGCACTACCTGCGTGGGGAGCAGTAATTGTAATGGAACTAAAAGCGAGCCGGACTATTCTTGCGTGTTGTCCCTGGGACTGACGTCAGCAGTTATACACTGCGGGACTCGTAAACTTAATATCTCTTTAAAGGTGTACGGGCTCCGATGTCTGGTTATTAGTCATGTAATATGGATGTTTCAAAACGACACCGAACGAATATATAGAAGTAGTTTCTCAGCTTCTATGTGACACATAGATAGTTTTACCGCCAATATAGCCGCATAAAAGCGCTCCAGAATGGGTGTGGATTATGCAGTTACAGTAAAAATGCCGCGTGCCTCACGCTATCGAAGGAATCACAGGTAAGTGACACACCATGTGCGTGCTGTAGCAGTTTGTAAACATATCGGCAATACTCCTCGGTAGCTTGCTACTATTAAAAATTTATTTGGCGTATGAGACCACAATAAAGAAGCTATTCTTTATTTATTTGTTTTTGGGTGTTTAGCGTGTTCCAAAATTTCGTTAAAACAGTCGATGACGCAAATGACCTGGTGGACATATCAGCTTAAACCTATTAGAGGGAAGTTAATGTTAGTGAGGTTAAGGATGGAAGCATTAAAAGATAAAAAGAAATAGAACAGTATCAAAGAAATTGTAGATAAATGTATTCAAAACTAAGTGCCTTATGCAATAACATCAGCATTTTATTTCACTCTGTTTAATAATACTAAATAGAGCATTTAGAATTTAAAAGGAAGCTGTTGATTTTACAGAAACTGGTTGAAAATACTGCACAATTAAGATCACAGTAAAATGAGAAAGGTTGGAACTGTCCACGTTATTAGTCGGCTTTTTCCACCCTTAACTGCCCTTCGTCCCATTACCTGAAAGGGAGGCTAGGCTCACTTATAAACAGCAAGGGGCAATGCTTTTGTTTTCGTGACCGCTGCGTCCCAATAACTTTTGTGGTTCGCACACCAGTGGTTCCTGCACTGCCTAATAACAAAATAATGTAATATTTAATGCTGCATACAATTATATCTAAGAATTTCGAGGCTGCGATAACAAAATTCGGATTAGTTAAGTTATAAACTACGAAACGGCTATATTCGTTCGCCCACAATAAAATCTCGATGCAAGTTATATAGTAAAATAAAAGGTACAAATGAAACTTCAAACAAGGAATGTCATGAAATGGTCAGTACCCTTAATCATGTGTGTTTTCAGAATTTCAAAGCTTTTCGAGTCGTTAACTTTTCTACGTCTTTTACGGTTGAAGTTTTAAAACCATTTTTGAGAAAATAAAATAAACCTAACATTTTCCAGTGAAGGATAGTTTTCGGAGGGTAACATTTTTATGAAAAATGATAAGTTGAGTTTTTAAAGAGAGCTACAATTTTTATGTGATAACAGCTCTTATACAAGTGTATGAAACTCGTTCTAAACAATGACCATAGGCTACTCGCAAGCAACTCCAATTCTACATTTGTCATTTATTTGTACCTTAAACTTGTGATTTATTATCCCAAAACCATTAAAAACCAATTTTAAGACAATCAGACACGACTGTAAGGGTCTGCGTCGTATAAATTATATTGAAAATCTTCATATCATATACTTGTTAGGTACGTAACTTAAATACGAAATTCAGCATTTTCTTTGAGTTTTGTTCACACAGACAATATTTTTCTAAAACTGAAGTATGGATCGAATGCTTGGATGGAATGCGATGCAACATTAGATAACCATTACCGGGATTATACAGTGACTTTGTATGGACACTACTACCGTAATATTAGTTTTGTTTCCATTATTTTTATGTGCTTTCTTGTTATATCGTAAGACTTCATATGTACTTCTTCTCGAAGCTTATGTCAATGCTAGAAAAATAAAAAAATCTACGAAAAATAATTGCTTCTTTTACCGAACTATTTCATAAAATAACAAATTTTACAGCATCTCTTGAAAATTTGACTCTAAATTCCTTCGATCCCTTGTTCAGTTTTTGGATTATGGTCACGTTTCATAACAGCTGTTCATTTGCAAACTCTTCGTCATAATCTAGCGCACCTAGTGTGGAGAATCTGCAATTAGTGTCCGTCATTAGTTGCACGTCTTGCCTCCAGAGGCATGACTTGTTTTGTTCTTATTTGAAGCACTTGTGGTTCTTTTATTTACACAGAAGCTATCTATAGACTAATATTTGTGGTCTTACGGTACTCAAACGTGTCATGTGGTAAGAAAGAACAACGAGTTAAAATGAAATTGTCTGTTACAGCTGAATAAACTTTACTTTTAATACATTGAACATTTTAAATAAGAACTATGCCTTATAACCTATTGGATTTTCATGGAAACTTCATACATAGTTACCAAGTATAGTTACGTGGATGGATTTATAAACCACGAATGTTTTACGAAGTTGTTTATATAATGCTGCCAGTGTAAAAAGATTGTCAGTGTTATTCAATATCGACCTTAATTTTCTCATTATGGCATGTGTTACTCTAATAGTAATGATGTATTTTCTACTGCAAAGAAGTAATGTATTCCAGTCTGCCGTGGCTTATATAGACAAATATGAAAGCATTTCCTGATTTTCGTTTCTCTGAGCATCAATGATGCCAACATTCCTATATATTATTAAATAGAGATATCGGATAGAAAATCTCTTCATATTCACAAATAAGCGTGAAATGTGAAAGTTGTTTTATTTCTGATTTTCTTAACTCTACCTAACAGTCTCCAAGACAGGGGCGGTTACTCCTTGATGAGTTTGAATCGCCGAGTCACCTACTTGTTTCTGAATAGCTTACATGGTTATGTTTTATGTTCTAGCATTTAATTTTCATTTATAAAAGTTCTCCAAATTATTTTTTGTAATGGAGCCGCTCTCTTGGCGCCCGCGCATCGATAATGCAGTTGGCTTACTTCCCGACTCGTGATTGGTTATTAAAAGGCGAAGGTGACCGTAACACATGTGGTATGTGAGGAGAGGTTGGAGGGCAGAATGCATTGCTGGTTACCATGGCTACGGATTCAATTCATAGAAGCCGTATATTCCGCACCAACTCGTGTTGCCAACACAATACAGGACTTTCTTCCTACTTTTTCGTTTATTTGAAAATAAATTTGTTGGTAGAAGTGGCAACCCGCTTGAACCGAGCCCCACGTGTCATGTGCTACTGTTTATTATCAGTTTCCATCCTGAGCAAAAACGTAATTTTTATGTGATCAGTGATTATTAGCTGATATGTGAAGTGTTTAATTTTTCATATTCAAGTAATTTACCATGAATCCAACACACGATTTGGTGTGTTCCATTTTCCATTTATGGAAAAATGATAAATCCTACGTGGTAAATGTCGGTAGGCCAACACCAGTTCTATGTTCAGAAAAACTTTGCAGCGGAGCATCTTAAAAATACACCAGGATATTCATAGACATAATGAAAGTGAGGACTCTTTAAATAAATGTAAGTTTAAAGAACTTTTGGATTCATATACAGAGGGAAGCCCCATCGAAACTAAAAGCCACTATTCAAGTATAAAATCCGTTTTTGCAATGTTTATTTTGCGAATTTAGGTTAACCAGTTTTCCGAGTCACCTATTCAATTCGTCCAGAGCCGCACCAGCTCCAAGCACTGAAAATTTTCTCCAGCATGTAAGAATCTTTTAAGATGAAACAATTTTCACAAAAGTCGAGTAATTTTACGTGCAGAAACTTTTCTTCCTCTTTGTTCCTGGAGGTTACAACATGAGCACTCCGCGGTTTTCATATTATGCCAGAATTACTCGTAATTAAAATGTGAATGCCAACTCGTTCTCCGGTCATTAGTTTTAACATTATGGAAAGATGATGGTCTGTAACCATCCAGAAAATAATACTTTTAGTTCTTAATTTATAAATATTAGTTCAACAACTTATGATGTTACGTTCTACAATATTTCCTGTTTGTAAAATTACTAATTTCGTATAGCCCTAAATATCCCATATATTGTATGAAAAATCCTCCCGATACTCTCGCAAAAGAACGTGAAACATCGGCGCAACTGACGTCCTTAAACTCCACCGACATCTTGCGAGTTCTGGAAATTCTGTATAGTCTATACTTCGTGTTTTAAAGTGGTTGAAGAATCCTCAGCCGATAAGATACCATAAAATCAACAGTGAGGATTACAGTAGTTCTTGAAAGTTGTAAGTTAGCTTCTGACTTTTGCCAGAGCTAACTATAATTTGCAATACTTTGACCACGTTGTTAAATACAACTGATGTCTATATTGGAGATTAATAATTACTGTGAGCTAGATGCCGTGGGTCGAGACTCTTCGCGTATATGATTAGTTGGAGGTGCTACTGTTGACGTGCATACCAGAATCACTATTGAGATGAAATATATTTCTAGATGTTTCTTTTCCCCGCTCATGAACTGATCAGAATGTTCTGCAGCTATGAACATGCTCGACAGTTTTGTTGTCGATGTGATCCATAATGCTAGTTATTCCGTGCGATATGCCAGCGTCAGTGAGAAGTCCTGTGTTCGACACTCTTAGAGAAAGAAAAGATACACCATTACGTGCAAGAGAAACAAATTGGAGGATCTGAGTCACAGTTATAGTACTAGAAGTTTAATGACAGATGCAAAGGGAGCTTATAACCTTTTTGGGTAAAACAAGCTTTGTATGGAGTATTAATTTCTATGCAAAAAATTGAAACCAGGATTAAACTATTTGCGTGATTGTAAAGACAGATATATGCTAGTTTTGCCAACCATATCAAAAATTGTACTTGATAAGTGTTCAGGGGGAGATTTGATAAACATTATATGCAAATCTTTCCTCAATTAAAACCCAGTATTAAAGAGATTAAGCCTGCGCCTTTAGTCTTGAGCTGCAAGTGCAATTCTGCAATGTTCACTGAGAGAGGCAATCGAGACCCTCTGGTATTTATTTATATTTAACAAAACGGATCAATACTACGTGGCAAGAACATAAAAATATTTCTAAAACTTTATTTTAACAATATAACTTCATCTGGAAGGATAAGGCTTTTAATTAATGAAGAAATTATTAAAATTGGATGAGTGTTTTTGGGAGTTGTATATTATTAATAGAGATTTATCATATGCTCGCAATTAACTTCTGCTGAGGAAATATAGTAAAACTTTGTTGCAAAAATATTATTAAACTTTTGTGGTGTCCAAAAATTTCGTTACGTGCAATTATTACTCCAAGTATACGAGTACATCCACGTATAGAATTTGAATTGAATTAAAAATGAAACAAATACTATGAAAAATAATTTATACAACCAATGACAATTCGAAATGTGGAGAGAATTAAATCTTAAGGTGTGTGAGAAGAACAAGAACGAAGGCTGTTCAATAAAGAATGGTCCTTTTTTTTTTTTGACAACGTACGTTCATCCTCATAATTTTGATGGCCCTTCTCAAAATAGTCTCCCCTAAATGCGATGCACTTGTCCCAGCGTTTCTGCCAGTCTTCAAAGACATGCTGGAAACATTTTTTTGAGAAATCCTTCAAAATCACCTCCGTAGCCTTCACCACCGCTTCTGATGATGAATAATGCCTCTCACGAAGGTGTTTCTTCAAGTTAGGGAATGGAAAAAAGTCACATAAGGCTAAATCCGGACTATAGGGTGGGTGAGGGATGCACTTCACGTTGATTTGTACAGGATATTCAGCAACAACATTGGCAATATGCGGCCGCGCATTATCGTGGTGCAGCTTCCAGCCTGCTTCATGGAAATGTGGTCTTTAGCGGCTGATATGGACTTGAAATATTTTCAGGACATCCCTGTAGTATTGTCAAGTTACTGATGTATGTACAGGCACAACATGCTGATAAACCATTCCATGAATATCAAAGAATTAGATGACCATAGCTTTCCCAGCAGAAGCAACCACTTTTGCCTTTTTTAGTGGTTGGTGATGAAGGAGATTTCCACACTGAGCTTTGCTGTTTGCTCTTAGGTTCAAAATGATATAGCCAAGTTTCATCAGCAATGATTACGTTTGAAAGAAACTCCGGATCTTCCTTTAACATCAATTTTAACTGCATGTTACCTCCATTGCAGCGGTAGGCGATACTGAACATGTCTGAACTTGCCTGGTTCTCACAGGCAGGAACCAGGAGTACCAACAATGAAACTACTACGGCGTGTTTGTTTTACATTAAGCTAACAAAATATAATAAGATTGAATTTTAGTGCGAAAAATTATGTCGGTAAAAAAGTAATGATCATTCTTTATTGAACAGCCCTCATATATTTATTATATGCTGCTATTCGCTTAAAAGTAATGTTACCAATGTTACTTCACTGGTAATTTGTATTTTTCTAGGAATAATTTACAATTAAGTAAGACTTTTTGATTACAACTAGAGAAAACAGTATTCAAATTATTAGGTTTAATAACTTCTTGCAGTGGTAAGAAATTAGAAGTAGGAAAAAGCAAAAAGCACAAACTTTCGATGATGGTTAAGAAAGATTTATTCTTGCCTATTGAAAGATTAGTAGCCATTTCAATGCATTAAACTTGTTATTTTAATCAAAATTGTAAAGCTTTTTTTTTATAAAATGGGGGATAATTAAGCCCAGAGCTTTTTATTATCTACTTTTCGTATCCTTGGAAGACACTGAATTTAAATGCCCAGTTTGGTATTTACCAGTTTCTGAGTTATGATTTTTTTGTGGAAAACTTTTATTGACACACTGCGAAGAAATTATAGGATTAATGTTTACACTTCCTAAGCCCTAGCTTCCATTTATTAGCAAAATATATATAATATGTTACACCACAGATATATTTGTATAGCACAATCTAGATTTGTTATGAAGCAATGAGGAGAGAAACTCTTGACTGTTACGCAAAGTTTAAAATTTAAAAGTTTGAAAATGAAGAGAGGTAGGATATTACATGAGAGACTGCAAGCTTTGTGTATGTCTAGAGGGACATGAAACATAAGCCAAACTTTGTAACACAGTACAAGGTTGCGTGACATTTGTAAAGGAAAACGCAACCTCTGACCTACAGTACTTCCTCAGGACAGCTTTCCGCCGAGTGGGCGGGCGTCACTTCCTCTTCGGCACTGACCTTTTTGTATCGTCATCTAAAACTTTATGCACACAAGTGTGGAGTTCTAACACGAGCAATATCAAGTTAATATTGCCTAACTTAGAATCTACAAAGTCTTACTCATTATACTGGAAATGTTTCAATTTTGTTCAGGTAGCAGACTTGGTTCGTTTGAACGGGAACAAAATGAAGCATTACGTTTTATGAATAAACATTTGTTATTTATTGATTTTTAAACGTCGTCTATCTAAAAAGTTCACCAGTACCTGCAGGAACTTTTATACAAAATATTGAATAATGCAGCAATAGTAATTAACGTTATTATTAGAGAAATGCTTAATTGAATAAAAACTAAAATACATAACTTGAATTTTGAACACTATACAAAGATGGCAACGGCTTTGCAAACTACTAACAATAAAGAAAATTAATTAAACAATTTTATCTGTGAAAATTCTATCTAACCTTTCTCTCTGCGTATTTTTCTCTTCTAATATATATATATATATATATATATATATATATATATATATATATATATATATATATATATATATATATAATTCTTCCCATACTTGTGTACTATTCGGTCAAGAGTTTATAATGTTTATTCTGACACATTTTAAATCCGTATTCGTGCCTATTCTAATGTTTATTTCTTAAGTATTCTTTTATACTTCCACAGACGTGTTGGAACTTTGGTTTCTCTATTTATATCATCCATATAAAATCCAACAACCCAAATAAAGTTGTCAAGTTGCTGAGTTATTTCAATATTTATTTATAACTATACTTGAACTAACGTTACTTCCCAAATATAACATCTTGCTCAGCATGCCTTCCGCACAGTCGTGTTGTGTCTTGACATGAGGGTTCAGCATGAAGAAGCCAATCGTTGTTTAAGCCTTCGCCGAGCTCAGCTGAGTTAGGCCGATATCCTCAAATACATCATTCATAAAATGTTCATTTGTGGAAACACTTGTAAATTTAAGTGTCATGTTTGTTGCTTCATTAACAACTGTACCTTTGAGTGAGGATGGCCGTTCTATCGATTTGGTTGTCATTAAAGAATAACAAAACGAACAAGAAAATACTCAAAATTGGTATATAACATTTTATATATTACTGCTATCCTTACATTTTCAAGAAAAACTGGACAGTAAGCATTGTAATATAATACGATGTCAGTTTTATAGCAGTTTTTTGTTTTGGCATAAGTGGCTGTACTAAATGGAATGCCTTATATGGATGGAATATTCAAATAAACTCGACAAAAGGTTCCTTGTTTGATACAGTTTTCATATTAGGCGTTAGACGTTCGTAACATTTGGCACTAAGGTACCTTGGTTAAGGAAGCTACAACCAGAATAATAATAGTTTACAACTTGCAGGTTTTGCCTCTAAAATTATCATCAACATTACCTGCATGACTTAAGTCTTCCTTACTTTCTTTACTACTTAACTATAATAAATACAACATTGTTTACTGTAATATATATTGTGTTTTAAACAATAATTTGAAATGAAAATTTCACCAGAAACCTAAGAATTTTAGAAGAATTTTGTATATGTGTTTAGTGATAACCTTGCCTCTCCCGATGCCAACCCAATCCGAAATTCCTTCAAGGGGGATGGAAAAACAGAAAAAATGAAATGTAGGCTTAAAGTTGACAATTTAAGTTCTATATCTTCCAAACATACAATACGAGGACTGCTTTCGTTACCTTTATGTTCTTAAAATGGATTTTAAGATTCCGATAGAATAATATTTTTAGAATGATTTATAATTTTATGAATTTCTTACAAATAAGCTATGATTTTCTCTTCATTAGCCATGTATTTTATACCTTTGTGCATAAAGTAAAACATAAGGCATATACAAGGGATATAGACATATTATATCTATAGACAAGGCTTCTATAGTTTTATCTTGATAGCCGAGAAGTTCCCTCAAGTATGAATTTCAGAATTAATTCGTGTTTAATTCTAAAACGATTAATAAAAATCAACCTTATGAAACTCCAAGAGTGAGCGAGCAATACTGCCATCAATTTTTTCCTCAAGTCAAAGGTGAGTATACAACAATTTAAACAAAAATGTCAAACCTTTGTCCATCCCGAAGGTATTCGTGGTTGTTTTATTTGACCAATACCTTTAACATTTTTCAAATGTTAATTCGTCCTTCATTTCCTGTAATGGCATGCAGTACGTGTGGAATTTTAAAATAAGTATGTCGCAACTAAATTTTTGAACAGTCGCTGTACATACAACTAAAATCTAAAATGAAACAAATTTTGCATAGTTTATCCGGATTAGTATGAAGTATTATTAAACTTACGGCATTAAAATATAAATAATTTAGGAAATTTAATGTCATGGCGACAAGTTGACACAATAGCAACTGGACGGAAATTAAAAAAAAAAAAAAATCCCGGCTATGAATTTTTCAGTCTGTTTCTACTTTACCAAGTTTTCATAGTTGAGCACTATTTTCAGGAGTCACTATTTTCTTCAAACCCGAGACGGTTATCAAATAAGGGGAAATTGGGAAGAAAAGAAATTCGGCAGCTCCAAAATATCCATATTTTTGTGGGAAATGGTCACCTCCTCTGATGGTATGCATATTTTCATCCACCTCTTTTCTTCAACCAGTTGTGCATATGTTTATGTGCTGGTTAATATCATCCAAACACTACTAACGATGGCTAAAATGATCATACTTTATAGTTGTAATATTTTATTCCAAACTTTTGTGGTATTATTTCACCAAGAAATAAGTGGCAGTTGTTGATACACCCAGCAAGTTAAAGTTGGCGATGGAAATGGTAATTCATTTCGTCACCAACCCTCCTTTTTAAAGTTTATTTTTTATGACTTCCTCGTGTTAATATAGATTAATGTGTCCATTATATTATGCAATTCTTTATAGATTCAAAGGGAAAATAGGTGATTGAATATTTACAAAACAGTTTGTCAAGTGCTAGCTTTAAAATTCTACCTTTGTATGACCACAAGAAATAAAAGGCGACGTAACACTTCGAAACAGTCTAAAGTAACTGAAAATTCTAACCAATTATATATTTCACAGAGACGTGATTTAACACCTGTTCTTTTCAAGTACTAACATCTTTTAATTTCCATTACTCTTCAATTGTTATAGTTATTGGAAAGTAGAAATAATGCATTCCGAAGAGGAATTCTCAGATTATTAGGAGGAAATTTAAATGCATGTTATGTTAGTCATGCAAACATCCTAAATATATTAATGATTAGAACCAATTTTCAAATTAAAGAACTAACGTTCATCATATATATATATATATATATATAGTATTTTTGATAGAGGATTTTGGAGATTTTCTTGAAAATATGAAGAGTCGTACCTTTAAAGATGGTTAAGTTAAATACCACGTTTGGCATTTTCTGATATTTCTTTGACAGACAGAATAGTTCAAAGTTTATTTGTTCGCATGATTTCAAAAAGATGCATTTCAGACATGATTTCTATGTGGAATGTAATAGCGAATCAAAAGCAACGTAAGTCAATATAACACAACAATTGGGGGACATGATGCACAAGATTTAATATGTATATTTAGCTTCTAACTAGCACACAAGAAAGAAAGAATAAAAGAAATAAACCGAAAAGAGGAAAGAAGGAAAGAAAGAAAAACAAAGTAGGAACACCTACTTTTCAAAACTGTTTATCTTTCATCATATGACTGTGTAATTTACATCAATGAATTGCTAAATTTGCGGCATTAGATAGGTGCCACTCGATGGCTCAGTGAAAGTTTTGTTTGTGAATACTAACAAGGTTCAGTGTTACACTGATGTCGTTGCGATTTTTATATTAAAAATACATCAAAAACAAATATATTCTGTTTCTGTTTTCTTTTCCACGCAGTCCTTACTCTAAGGGACATTTTTATTTAAATTTTAAGCTATAGTGATGACTCAGGTCTGTCTGCACTTAAAAGACAACTGGCAGAGGCAGAATAATAAACTTTGCCCCACATCGATGGGATTAATAGCACTTAAATAACATACAACCAATAATGAAAGTACTGAAGAGAAAATCCGCTGTAGCTGTGTTTGATTTCTGTATCCACTGATGGATGCCATGAAGAAAAGAAAAGAAAATTGGAAAAAATAGAAGAAATAAAAGTTGCACACATTTGTAAGTTCTCTTGTTTAATACTTTTTATACATCAATGGATTTCTTTTGTTTGTTAGTAATTTTTTTCTGACAAACTTGGGCCTGTAGTAAAAGAGGTCGTGACATAGCTGTTTTAATTTTCGATCTGCTTTCACTAAAAGAAAATCAACAGTGTGCATCATCACAGTGCTAACACCCCTTGTTAAATGTTAGTCAAACGAAAAGAGATAAAATATTACTTAGGTTAAGGTTATGCAAGATGTAAGTAAATTAATTGGGAGGTTGCTGCTAAAAGAAACCCACATGAAAGGAACATGTTGATATTCCAGAGTTCACAAACATTCAGGACTGAGAGGGTTGTACAACATCCATGCAAGACTTTCTATGTAAAACCTGGGTGATGTACACAGAGAGCCCAACAAAAGTGTGTCTGCACTCTGCATACAGTGGCGGCTTCTAAACGGATATGGTGCAGAAAAGCAGATGTGTCACTTTTACTCGACTTTTTCTACTCTTTTACTTTTATACAGCTTATATAATCTATTTTTACCAAGCTATTTTTTTTCTATTTATTTCACGCTAATCTAGACAAGTCTTGCAAACAATATTTCACTGTAGCTACAAGAGGTGTTGAAGAAATCAAATTGATAGTTGTTTAAAAACAATGTACTTACTATATGCTGTGTTTAAAATTCCAATCTCTTTGCATACGTCTGAGAAAAATAGCTGAAAGCTACATATTTTAAAAGTAACAATATTTAAATAAAAAACGGAGATCACTGAAATACATTGAAGAATGAATTTGAAACATTTATCAGAAATAATTTTTGTAGCTACAGTTGTTTACATTTTAAGTACTCTTCTATTTCTTTAAGTTGTCGAATCACACAGAATTATAGAACAATACTTTGGACTGAACTTCGTAGGCTATTTAAAGAAAATTAAAATATGAATTTTATTTGTCTTATAAACATCTTACAAACATGGTAGTTTAATAAAAATTGTTAAAGGTCACATTTTGATAAATAAAAGATATAAAAAGTATTTCCATAGAGCTCGGGAATTATGAAAGTCTTCATAGAGCATTTTTTGTAAGATGAAAATTTAAAAATATTGGGAATATTGTCTTGCATAGGGTAGTTTGTGGTGTTGTATAGGAAGCTCCTGAACTTAAAAACCAAACTTAAGTCTTTATCAGCATATTCGCGTTCAAGTTTTAATAGAGGGAGGAGGCGTGAGCGTTTTCCCATAGCGATACTTGCTCATGGACTCTACTGTTGCAGGTCGCGCATGTAAACAACTCCAGGTAGGTATACCCTGACCATGACAACCGCCTCACTGTGCTCGCCTCGTTAGCGTAGATGGTAGTCTATCTGCCTCACGTTCAAGAGGTCCAGAGTTCGAATCTCGCTCAGGGTGAGTTATCTGGATAAAGTCTTTTCCAGGGTTTTCCCTTATCCTTAAAAGACAAATGTCGGGTAGCTCTAAGCTCCATGAGCCCTGACTCATTTGAGCATCATTTCACCCATTTCATTCACCATCCAATATGATTTAACGTTGGAGGACGTAAATTACGCGAAAAAAAACCTCACTCTGAGAAGAAAGAAAAACGTCGCATTATGCTACACTTTGACCTTGCGTCTGCATACCCTTGCAAGGCAATGGTTCGCTAGTTTGCAGAGTACTACGTTTCGTTGATTTCAACTGTTGCTTCTAGTGGCAGTTGATTGCACATTTGATAGCCGTGCTGTACATCTGACGTCATTCCTACTCTATGTGCAGCTACATGTATCGTATGCGAGCGCACATCTCACCGGCCTTTAGTTATGAATAATAGACATACACGAAATTGTTTCTAAAATGTTTTTGAGTCTCGCACAAACCGTCACTTTTGCACACCCCAATAAGAAGAACTCGCAGAGGGAATATGAGAGTAGAACTTTAATCCAACCGTAGCATCTGCCCTGTTTTTCCAAAGTTTCACACCAAGACTGAGGGGTAAATAAATCTATCGTGTTCCGGTAGGAGAATGAAACAGCCAAGAACGCCTCCGCCTGTCTCTCAAACAACCGCACACCACCCAGCGTCGAAACCACTCCCTACCCAAGAGGAATTAACTGCCAGAAATTGCCGCAATTATATCTATTAACAGCAACAATGTGACTTGGCACATTAGGTGGAATGAAAATTTCTACCGTCAGATAGAGTTTTTGTCGTCAATATATAACTACAAAATATTCATCGATTCTGTTAAGGACATTTCTCAGCGTTCCATTTTATATTGGGTATGAAAGACTGTTTAATTTTGCTCGTAGGCCTCTTCATTAGCTTAATGTTCTTTTAGGTGTCGTAAATTTACAACACGGGACCACCAGCTTTATTTCTCTCTCGAAGGATTTTTACGCCCGCAAAAATTTCATCGCTCTCCTCGACCTCGAGAACCAGAGTCTGGCAGGTTACCCCTAGACTACGAAGAACGACAAGGCATTCATTGCCTATCGGAAGGAGTCAAAATGATTTTCATTTTCTTCAGAAGGCTTAAGAATGTTTTAGGTTAAGAGAAATGGCATCTAATAAATCAAGATATTCATTACGCCCGTGTCCTACCTACATTTCTGGCATATGCTCCATAAAGAGCCAATGGTTTTCGATATTTTCAACACAATGACCTGTTTGTAATGCATAAATATACAATGCATTATTTTATTAAAATTATATAAGGTTTAAAATGCACACAACGAGGTACCACGTCCAATTATGAAAGCACTTAAATTAATTTAATTAATTACTGAAACTGTGTAACAAATCATTGCAATCATACTGCTTTATACATTTTTTACACTTAAATAGTTTATAAATTTATATAAACTGTAATTTGTATAACAAGAGCACTAATGTAGCATGTAATGTGCTCAAACTTCCTTCAGGAAGAGAATTATATACCATGGCGTAATTTTAATAACATATCATTGATAATTCTTCCTAAACTTTACACTACGGATTCTTCTTAAAGTGGCTCTCTGGCACAATTCTATTTAGGGCTAATCCCTTGATCTGAGCAGAGAAATCTACTAACAAGTTCCTATTCTTCTTTACTCAGTGAATGATGATCCTCGTAAATGAAGGCTTTAAGGAAGCCGCCACTGCCCCTGACAAAACGTGTTCATCAAGTTTATACGCAGACCTTTACACCCAAAGGATACAGCTTTTTTATACGCTGAGCTTATCACCCTAACTTCTTTTCATGGTCCTTCCCACGCAGAGGCAGTTTACGCTCCTGGCAATCAACTCCATCCAAAGTTGGTGCAACTGTAGCGAGAGCGAAACTGCTCTCTGCTTGAATCAGAGGCCGAAATAAATCGTATACAAAATATGTTGTATGACCTTCTACGAAGTATTCATACAAAAGCTCGTTCTTTTATTACTGTTGATTTATACAAATAAACCTACATTACTCCTTTACAAATTTATTTGTATTTTAAAAAATGTATTAGAATAATAATAAAACATTTTTAAATGTCGCTATGTCAAAATTATATTGCTCAAGAAGTTACAATGCTGTATAAACTACTAGAATTCTACACAATATTCTCTAGTGAATTATATGCAATTTAAGGTCCCTAGAAGTGATACAATCTGCAATGCACCCAAAATATGTGATTTACGCAAGATTCCTCCAGTGCTTTACTGTCCCTCTAAGATTTGTCGTCCACTAAATTGATAATCAAATATATCCAAAATGTGTACAATTAGCTTATTCTAGAAGACAAAGAAATACTATTGACGTGGATACCATCCCACCAAAGAATAGCCGGAAATGAAAAGGCCAATGAGGCTGCTAAACAAGCAGCAAAATATCCACCGGTACAGCCTCCAATACATATTCCACATGAAGATGTTGTAAGCTATATCAAAAAGAAAATTATTCAAGAATGGAAACATCATTGGCAACATGGAAATATCACCCGAAACGTGAAACTAAACACTTCTCCTACTCAGTGTCTTTATAAACATACAAGTCAAAAACAATAAATATTACTTTCCAGTTAATTGATGGAAATTAATCATTTCTTCACACTAGCCATATATATGCTAAGGTTGTTTATAGATAGAGTCAACATGAAAATTTCAATGCCATGGCCGAGATTTGAAACACAGATCTCCTGCTTTAAGCAGTCGCTCTAACCCATTGAGCTACCATGGCCAACGTACCGTCCTGACACTAAATTCTCCATTTGACTCGTATATTTCCCCGGTAGACCACTAGGGGCTCTCGCATTCGAAATTTAAATACACCGTTTGTGGCGACTTACTGTCGTAATTACTTGAGTCCCAGGCTTCATCATTTAACTCTTATTATTTATATAATGATGAAGCCTGGGACTCAAGTACTTACGACAGTAAGCCGCCACAAACGGTGTTGACTCTATCTATTACTTTCCAGACTTAGAATTGGACATACAAAGCTTACACATGATTACCTATTTTCCAGAGAGAGGCCTCCACACTGTGAACCATGTAACCAACGATTATCAATAAATCATATTATAAGTGAATGTACTCGCCACTCAACCTGTAGGACTCTTCATAAAATTCCTACAAATCTTTATGCTCTACTAAATGAACCGAAGAATGTACAATCACTGTATTTATTTCTACAAGACTGTAAATTAACTTCTTCAATGTGAAAATCTATTCAATGTTACCTGGTTTCGGAGTACTCTGTAAAGTGGGAATAACTACAATTAATAAGTAATACATAACAAGTATGAACATAGTGCTGTGCAATATTGATTCTTCAGTTTTTTATGAATGTATAGTTTGTCTGAACTTATATGTTTGTACTGTACTGTAACCTTAATAGTTTCTAGAATGTTAATTGTACTGATTAACTGTATACAAAATTTGTTTTACCATCTTATAGTTGTCGCTATAAGACCATTTTTGTTAGGCGACATTAAATAAATTTATCTTTAAAAGAATTATATTGCCCCAGTTAAGAGAACAAAAGGATAGCGATTTTCAGTTGGAAAATGTATGAAATATTTGAAAATACAAAAAAAAAAAAAAAAAAAAAAAAAATAAATAAATAAATAACAAAGAATATCTCTGAAATAGCTGATGACACAAACATATTTATTAAAACATTGATTCGAGGAGATACATTTTCTCTGGAGAAAGCTTTTGTCTATCACTTAAGCTTTACCAGTTAAACAAAGGGGTTCAGAATAAAAGGGAATTCAGAGACTTCTCAGAAAAATTATGATTTACATTTAATTTTTCACAAAAAAGCTTAATCAAACATATTTTAATAAAAAATGTTTGTACTATTTTTTAGAAAACAAAAGATAACGAAAGATTCCCCATAGTCTTGGGAGGAAGAACTTTCTTCAATTATTTACTTATACCGTTTTCACCCACATACACACCACATTTCTTTAAAAGAACTAAAAAATTTGAGGGTTCAGGGAGCTAAAAATATGTCAATCCATGGCGCAACAGCTCCTACTGGGCCAAGGCCCGCCAAGACGGTTACTGGTCTCACGCCCACAAGGCAGAGGTGGGCGATCATCCAAGCAGTAGGGGGAGGAAATGTGCTCAGCATCTCGGCACCTCCAATCAGAAAGTTGGCTTTCTATACCAGGGTCCGCTATCTACCGTAGCTCCTCAAATTCTTAACGATGCTGAGTGGGCACCGGTCCTATACCCGGGATTTAAAATCCGCCCCCTCCAGGGGTGGGGTCAATCTCATGCGCCTTCCGTGGCAGGGAGCCAAAGCATGCTGCCTTAGCCCATTACGCCAGGACGCTACAAATATGTATTTCGCTAAAATATTTACATTACATTTTTGTGTGGAATACAATATTTTGTCTATTTTAATGGTGGAGAAAGTAACACGAATGGAAATTTATATTTTTGAAAGTGCTTTAGCCCACTGTTTACTGTGAATTTGAAAAACAGAGCACGCAAATAAAACTGGCACAAATGTTACAAATGTCCTGGTGATAAGGCCTTCCTCTTAAGCAAGTAAACAATAATTCACGTACTATAAAACTAAACAATAACTTTTTGAGCAGTGCTTTTATCCACTTTCTTGCACATACTATAATGGGAAGGAAGTTGTAATCTGTCTCCGTGCATTTTGAGTCAAGTCTGATTTTGAATCAAGTCTGGTCGCAGTACCAAATCCCCTCCGTAGCAAAATCAAATCGAAACAAAAGTGAACGTATAGTGTTTAACGCCCCGTTTTACTACTTGCGGCACCGCAGACGGTGACTGATAATTAAAGGGCGGAGAGATGTGCGCCCGCAGGTGATAAAAGTTAGCTGGACACCGAGTATAAATGACGTCATATATACAGCACAGTCGTCAAATGTGCAAACGTCGAAAACAACATAACATAGTAGTCTGAGAACTAGTGAAGCATTGCTCTTCAAGTGTATGCAGAGGCAAAGTGAAGGTATTGTATAACGCAATTGTTTTGTTTTCTCTGGCAGTGAGGCGGTTTCATGGTCTAACCTAACCTGCAGTTGTTTACATACACGAATCGATAACAGTAAAGTCCATGTGGAGTATAGCTATAGAAAAACGTACCCGCCTCGGGGGCTTATTGATAATGCATAAAATGAAGATGGAGCACCGGTAGAATGAGATGGTGGGGGGAACCGGAGATCCTAGAAAAACCCCGCAAGAGTGCTGTATTGTCCATTACATTTCACATGCGGTCGTCTGGGATTGAACCCGGGCCACCTTGGTGAGAGTCAAGTGGTCTTATCGCTTGGGCACGGCGGCCTAATCCAATCCAAGAATCGTCTGTAGACGACTGGGTAGAGAAAAATCACGCGAATACGATGCATCAGGGTTTTCCATAGATAAGTCGCTATTCTTTTATTTCTCGTGTTTCTGTAAAGAGAACAGAATTATAAAGCAATCACTCAGAAACCGACAACCAAGAAGATTTGACTATTGTACAAGAAATGTGTAATACATCCAATTATGCAAATGTTTATCCTGACTGACACAGATAGAACCATGCATTTTTACAAGAATAGTTTATGGAATAATGGACAGAAAAAAAGCCATCGGATCTAGTGCCCATTTTTTTTTATTCTTCACAATCTCAGCATCTCTTGAATGCAAATAAAACATTTATAACCAATATCCGTTAAATATAATAGGTAGAATAATGATAAGAAAGCAAATAATGCTTAGATAAATTCCTGTGATTGCTACTTACTGGTACAAGTGTAGCTTTCATGTCCTTCTTCAGTTTACGAGCACTTGTTACACACGCCGCATTAACTGTTATTCCATACTTGTAAGGAATTTTGTTGCTTCTTTATCGACAGCACACAGCATACTTCTTCATCGCCTTTGATGTGGGCGACTTCACTTAAAGTTGCCCTGCAGCTATTTACAAGCGTCGCTTTGTTGATTCAAAGCCTTAGCGAAGTTTTTCATTAAGGTGACTTTAATAACCGACGCTGTAGACTTTCCATTCACTAAATGACGTTCACCATGCTTAAAACCGCAAAGTACAAAAATTTGATATCGCTGTGTCAATCTAGCAACATTGTTCTTTGAACTAGAGCAACATCAAAAGAATATTTTTATGTTACTCTGGAAATTTTCATACGTAATTATATTATGCACAGCAGCGACATCTACAGGCCCTGGCAACATGAATTATACTCTAATTAAAACTTTTGTAATGTGTAAGAAATTTTTCACATTCTGGAATATTTGTATCTCAAACTATTTTGATTATACAGGGTGTCTCTAAAGTCACTAACCATTTCAATGAAAATGAAATATTTTGTTTCTTTTCTTTTCAGATACTGGTATCTTAGTGCAAGGTGTTTAGCACAGAAGAACGGGTTGCCATTGTTTGTGCACGAGTACGCGGATTGTCATATGAAGACGCTAGAATGGAATTTAACCATCAATGGCACACATTTGTCTGCTTGTTAACACATTTAAGCGTACCGGCAGTGTATGTGTGCTGAGACACGTCATGGACGACCACATGACTTGGCAGAAACAGTGCAGCAGGTTCAAATTGCCAGTGATAGGAGTCCGAAGGCATCAATTCGACGCCTCAGTAGGGAATTGAACGTCCCTCGCAACACAGTGTGGAAAAGTCTACGTTTCACTCTACGAAGACGTCCGTATCTCATTCAAGTTTTGCACCATCTTGAGGACGAGGATTTCGCCTGTCGTCGGGCAATGTGTTATGACCTCCTGGAATGTGTAGAGAATGAGAATTTAATGCACATGTTATTTTCCGATGAAGCCACTTTTCATGTTTGTGGGAAAGTGCACAGACACAACAGCCGAATATGGGCATATGAAGAACCACATAAGGTATCGGAGTGGGAACGTGATACACCGAAAGTCGATGTTTGGTTGGGTATGACAAACGCAAAACTGTATGGCCCATTTTTCTTTGCCGATAGGTCCATATTAGGTAACATGTACCTCAACATGTTAGAACTGTTCCTTGAACCGCAGGTTCAAGAGGATGGCATACTGGATGCAGTTGTATTTCAGCAAGATGATGCGCCTCCACATTTTGCAAACATCGTCCGTGATTACCTGGACAGAATCTTTCCATGGAGATGTGTAACAGTATTTTTGTTTAGTAATGTTCGAAGGAATAATAAATATATAAAAATGTATGTAGTTGTGTGATTGGCCGAAGTAGTAGTGGTATGACGTGGTGTGATGACGTGTCAGTGAATCGGCCAATCACAAAATAAAGTGGGAATTACTATGGGGACAAGAAAATCAATAATCTAGAAAAAGGAGAATCTTGTGTCTTGCTGGAGAACGAGGAAAGATGTTACGATGATTGTAATTGTAAAGGAAAATTAATAAGATTCAAAAAGTGTTATTCAATATTTATAATAGATAAGAGTGAATCATAGTTCATATTATATAATTAAATAATATATTACAAAATTGGACTCATTTAAATTTTATTTTCACCAAAAATCCGCATCCACACCTGAGAAAAGATCTCACGACTCTCAGTAGATTAAAACTCGACTTGGATCTTATAAAAAGTTGGCTTGCTTCTTATTAGTTGAAGATGAACGAAAATATAATCCCGTTACAGATGGATAGGCATAGGTTCACCTCGGCTGTGGGCTTCCCGTTCACCGGACCTTACTCCTTTTGATTTTTTTTTTTTTTTTTTTTTGCATGGTACATCAAATCTAAAGTGTACACTAGCAAAGTGAATGGTCTGCCTGAGTTACGCAATCTTATCAGGGAAGCAGCTGTTTGAATTACGGTTGACATGTTACAGTCTACATTTCGTTCCACCCCTGAAAGATGGCGTATGTGTTTTGAGCTAGATGGAGGTCATGTAGAAGGGCACAAGAATATGTGTAATACTTCAAATAATATTGATTTTTCAATCACTGCCTTCCTACATTGAAATGGATAGTGACTTTACAGACACGCTGTATTACTGGTGGTTTATATCATATGTACAGTCAATTTGGAAGTAAAATTAAGTTGGTTTAAACAAATGTACTCCACTACATGAAGTGGAGATGCTAAAGGGGTTACTGAGATCGTTATGTTTTCTCTGAAAACCTATGGTTAGAATCAGTAAGCTTATGGGAAAATCTGTATAAAAGCATGGTTTAATGAAACATGCTAACTCAAGTGGCAAACCATCTTGAACTGGACCATCTTAGGCCTATGCAACATCATCGTCATCATCAACTCTTCGAGGTTTAGGAGAGTTCTCCTGTTCCGCCCTCATAATTTTCCCATCGTTTTAGTGGTCTTCCTATTGTCCTACGAGGGCTGTTCAGTAAAGAATGATCACAAATTTGTTTTGACAACGTACTCATAATTTTGATGGTCCTTCTCAAAATAGTCTTCCCTGAATGGGATGCACTTGTCCCAGCGTTTCTGCCAGTTTTCAGACATGCTGAAAACCATTTTTGAGAGATCCTTCAAGATCGCCTCCGCAGCCTTCACCACTGCTTCTGATGATGGATAATGCCTCCCACGAAGGCGTTTCTTCAGGTTAGGGAATAGAAAAAAGTCACATGGGGCTAAATCCAGACTATAGGGAGGGTGAAGGATGCACTTCACGTTGATTTTTGCAAGATATTGAGCAACAACAATGCAATATGCGGCCGCGCATTATCGTGGTGCAGCATCCAGCCTGCTTCACAGAAATGTGGTCTTTTGCGCCTGATATGGACTTCCAATGTTTTCAGGACATTCCTGTAGTATTGTCCAGTTACTGATGTGTGTGCAGGTACAACATGCTGATAAACCATTCCATGAATATCAAAGAATGAGATGACCATAACTTTCCCAGCAGAAGCAGCCACTTTTGCGTTTTTGGGGTTTGGTGATGAAGGAGATTTCCACAATGAGCTTTGCTGTTCGCTCTCAGGATCAAAATGATGTAGCCAAGTTTCATCAGCAGTGATTACGTTTGAAAGATACTCCGTATCTTCCTCTAACATCAACTTTAACTGCATGTTAGCTCCAGTGCAGGGTAGGCGATCTGAACGTGTCTGAACTTGCCTGGTTCTCACAGGCAGGAACCAGGAGTACCAACAATGAAACTACTACGGCGTGTTTGTTTAACATTAAGCTAACAGAATATAATAAGATTGAATTTTAGTGGTAAAATTATGACCATAAAAAAATTATGATCATTCTTTATTGTATTTGTAAGACTGTAATGGAATGCGAGAGTTATCCATTCTTTGTAAATCGCTTTTCCATTTTTCTCTAATTGTTTGTATTTTTTCTTGCAATGACAATATATCTAATTCTTTCCTTATGTCTTCGTTTCTAATATGATCTTGTCTGTTGCTCGGAGATACTTCATTTCTGCTGCTCGTATTTGGTTCCAATCTTTCTTTATAAGTGTCCATGTCTCCAAACCATATAGTAAAACTGGAACAGCCATTGTGTTACAAAAGTTTAGGTTTGTATCCTTTCGGATTTTTCTATTCAAGGTACGAACTATTACTAAACAAGTGTATTGAAACTTGCTTAATTTACTACTTATTTCTTCATTGTTCGTCTTATAGGTTACATTACGGCCCAAGTAATTAAACGTTCCCACCTGTTCTAACACTTCATTATTTAACACTATTTTAGATATTTTTATTTATTTTCCTATAAATGGCACAACCTTTGATTTTTCTACGGATATATTTAAACCATAATGTTCCATCAATTTTTGTAGCTTGTACATATTTATTTGCAGCTTATCCTGTGTCTTGTATTAACATCATATCGTCCGCAAAGGGTAACATACTTAACGCATTATTTTTATTTATTTTTATTCCTAATGGTATTTTATCTTTTAATTTTCTGAGAACATCGTCCATATAAATAATAAACAATAGTGGAGATAAACTACATCCTTGTCTTAAACATTATTAAATATATCTTTTGATGATCGTCCATTTCCTAAAACTATTTTTATTTTTGTTTCTTGATACACTATATATGTTCCTGAGTAAATCTATCAGTTGTTTTGAATATCCTTTCTTGTCTAATATTTTCCAGAGTCTAGTCCTGCTCACCTTGTCAAAAGCGTTTTCCAAATCTATGAAGGCTATATATGTTTCTAAGTTATATTCTCTTCTCTTTTCAATAATTTGGTTAATAGAAAATATATTATCTATGCACGATCTTCTATTTATAAATCCTATTTGGTTTTATAATAATAACGGTTCTGTAATTACACTTGGACGTTTATTTATGATATTTGTATACAACTTATAGGCTGCATTCAGGAGACATACCTCTGTAATTAACGCACAAATTTCTTTTACCCTCTTTAAATATCTTAATAACAAGTACATCGTACCTGCTTTTAGGAATCCTATTCGTTTCCAGCATTTGTTGATAAAATTGAGTAGTCTTACACTTAATTTCTCTCCTCCCTACTTTATTACTTTTGCGTTTATTCCATCTTTTCCTAGAGCCTTTCTATTTTTCATGTTTTGTAAAGATAATTATAATTCTTCTTTAATGGTTTAATCTATAGATGTTTAAGGTATTAATGCATCCTGTGCAACATTCTTTCGTAATGTCTGCTAAAACAGGGATAAGGAAAAAAGTTTCTGAACATGCTCAATCCGGGAAGCTTCTACGTAGACTCTTCACAGATAAGCATAACTGTAGACTGTGCAAAGAGGATGAGGAAGCTGTCCTCTAATCCCATTTGATTGTCTTTTCCTGGCAAGAAGAGATTTACTCGTTCTATAAGCAGGAAGGAAAGACTTAGGAAAGGATGCTAACATTGGAACAAAATACTGCAGCTGGTTCAGGGGACAGATTGTAGGAAACACTGGAGACATCTTTTTTAATGGGATTGCAAAATAAATCTCAGGTTAACGAGTGGGATGTCGATGAAACTAAAACTATAAAAAGATGATGTTATACAAATGGCGATACAAATGTTTACATATGCTCACTTTATTCTCGGGCAACAAGCCAGGTGAAAAGACGATTAGAAAACGACGTTTCGGGAGTGTGCATCTCTCCCCTCATCAGGATATTTATAAAATGTTATAACTTTTAAATGAGACGACCATCTTGGCAATATGAAATACTGGGATAGGAGAATTAAGGAGGCTTTGGCGATTTCCTCTGAAAGGAGCACGCTTAATCGTGATGCTGGATTTCAGTTCAGCTCCTCTTGGAAACCTTTCCTATACTCACGGCATCTCCTGATCTGGCATTTAATTTACTGAAAACAGTCTTTTGTTCAGTAATACGAATTTTGATGGTGTTTTGTTATATCCAATGTTTCATTTGTGGTTATAACATTTTATAAATATCCTGATGATGGGAGAGATGCACACTCCCGAAACGTCGATATCTAATCTCTTTTCACCTGGTTTGTTGTCCGATAAGAAAATGAGCATATACGTCGCCAGGAAAGCTTCAGGTCCTATTTTAATGCATACATTTGGTGCTAAGAAGCACACATCAATCGAAAAAATGTACACAAGTAGTCGAAAATAAATGTGTTTATTACGAGAAGTTGGAGGAACATAATACAGTTCAATTGAGGTGGCTGCCAGAACATGCGGTAATTCCGGGCAACGAAGCTGCAGATGAAGCAAAAAAAAAAAAAAAAAAAAAAAAAAGAGAGGGTAGTGAAATCTAATTTACAGGACCAGAGCCTGTAATGGGAGTATCATACAGACCAGTAAGCATGCAATTAGTAACTGGGCTCAAAATGAACACCGAAAATACTGTGATTGGAGACACTGCAAGGCAGTTATTGCAGACCTCGACCAAAGCAGGATTAAATACTTGTTAAGGCTGAATATGAGGTAGCTTTCGTAACAGGAAAGCTCTGAAGTACAACCTGCACAGAATGAGATTCCGTAACGGCCCGATCATTATTAGATGTAGACAAGGCAAGGACATGAATCAGTTATTCATCTGTTTTGAGACTGTCCAGCACTTGTTCATCTAAGAGCGAAAGTTCCTGAGTCACTTTCTTTATCAGAGGCATCAATAAGTAGTGTGAGTAAATTCATTATGAATAGGAGATTACTTAGGTGATAGTAGACAAGGTCGCAGTGCTAGGGCTTTTTAAGAACCCCTCCCCTTTAAAACTTCTTCTTCTTGTTCACCGTATCCCTAGTAGTACCGCTTATTGCAGCGCTAGGGGATTCTTCTTCCTCTATTCCTTTATGACGGGCCTCTTCCTCTATTCCTTTATGAAGCTTTGGATCGGGATAGAGAACCTGAATAGGTGCGTGAGGGCTGGATGAGTGATAGGAAAGATGATGGAGAAATTTGTGGGATATTGGCGGGGAAACCGGAGGACCCGGAGAAATCCCGCCCCAGCGCCATGTAGACCACCACAAATCTCACTTTGCGGTCGCCTGGGATCATCTCGCCCGCCTAGGTTAGAGCCAAGTGGTCATTTTCAAGCTCAAGTCAACGAAAGATAAGTTGGATACACTAACATTAATAAAAAGAGAAACATAATTTTAGTAAATCTAAATATTTGGAAATAACTTACTGAAAATGCGAGGCTTGAGAACAAAAAAATGTTGAGACTCTAGCCCAAAATGGAAAACAGGGCTGTTAAGTATATAAAAGATGTAGAACTAGCTCTCCTTCAAAGATAATGGAGCATTTAGAGCGGACTATACGTGATATTGTTGTTGAATGTGTACTAGCCTATGTTAACTTGTTCTCAGTATCAGGCTGAATGGGTTAGCTCGAGTATCCGCTGCATTAGTAGTTCAATTTGATGTCTTTGGTCTCGTGAATAACGAAAATAACGTTCTGGGCAGTTGTTTATTGTACATAGTTATCATTAGTATACACTTGAAGTGAATATTTGTGCTAAGTTGTGCTCAATAGGAGTCACTTTTGGGCTACACCTGGAATATATAAAGGAATTCCTAACAAATCAAATTTATAGCTGTTAGAAATATTTAAATAGGTTAAACGTATGTGAGACTAAAAGACAGTTATAACCAAGAAAAACTTAGATGAAAAATATCACTACTTTACATAAAGTCGCCGAGGCATTGTTGTATCCCTAGCGCAAGCTGCAGCCGGCGCGTGGGCGAGCACTGAACGCTTGCCGAGAGAGAGAAAGAGACAGATAGTTTCGTCTTTCTGGCTGCATTTTGATTGTTATCGAACGATCCACTGAATTCTAGAACAATGTCTGGAGGTATAAAAGCCGGCAAAGTATGAGAACAGTCAGCTGCTAGTGAGCAATAATTGTGTGTGCAGCTGTGTAGTAATTTCTGTCATTTTTTCGTGTGGTGAATCAACGAGAGACCTTAAAGACTGTTGTTTGTATGAATCGTCATTTTTACTGCTGCAAGGGGTATACAAAATATCTTTTTAGAGCAATAAAGACCATTTTAAATTTCTATAGACCAGACTTTTAATTCTATGAACCCACAAATTCACAGTATTTATGATGACAGAAAACTCATTGCCCTAACTATCCCTTTCCAGATCTAAATTGAGTGAGTATTTTATGTGGGATATGAAGTTTATGCAACAAATCCCCATTAAAAGACAGCAAATTTTGATGCATAACTGATATTTCGACACAGCCTGTTCAGTAATGTGTTATCAGGTGCCAAGCTTCTGCAGACGTAGAGAAGCGTCTATAAGAAAGATAAGCATAACTTACATATATCGTTTTACATTATTGGCATTCTATAGGGAGAGAAAAGACAGGAGAGTTCGCTACTACACGTGTAGATTCGTATAGCAGTGACAAATAACCTGGAACATCGCGCTGGGTGCTAGGATACGAAGTAGAGGAGCATATTCGACCCGTATTGCTAATCTGAAAGGGTTACACTCACCCTTTTGGGGTATTTGTTTCAAATCAGAAAGTAGTTTGCAGCTTATTAGCACAGAAAAACTGATCTACAGCAAAAGGGTAGCATCTGGTTTTTTTTTTTTTTTATGCGGATTAGAACATAAGAGTTTAATGAAGAAAACTTGCTTAGAAACAGTGTTCTCTGTGATTCGTATTCAGGTGTCAGCAGTTCAAATCTCCTATACGCGCCCGCCTCGGTAGCGTAGATGGTAGCATGTCTGCCTCGCGTTCAAGAGGTCCCGAATTTGAATCTCGGCAAGGGTGAGTTACCTGGATAAGGCTCTTTTCCGGGTTTTTCCCTTATTCTGAAGGATGAATGTCGGGTAACTCGAAGCTCCACGCATCCCGGACTCATTTGAACATCATTTCACCTAATTCATTCATCATCCGATATGGCTTAACGTTGGAGGACGTAAATTACAAAAAAGAAAAATAAATCTCCTGTACGAGGGTGGTCTGTACAGTTTCTGACCTAATAAAGATATCAAATTTTTTCAGAATTTTTTATTGTTTATTTTTTCTCAACATAGTTCCCTTGTAACTCTACACACTTCTCCCAGCGATGCTCCCATCTCTGTAAACCGTCCAAATAGCACTCGGCGTCTTTCTCTGCAAAATAATTGTTCACGAAGGTAAATGCCTCTTCATTTGATGGAAATCTCCGTCCTTCGAGCGCAATTTTTAAACGAGGGAACAAAAAGAAGTCACTTGGGGCCAGATCTGGTGAGTAAGCTGGATGGTCAAGCAGTTCAAACTGTAATTCGTGAATTTTCGCCATTGCAATCGCTGAGGTGTGAGACGGTGCGTTGTCTTTGTGAAACAGGATTTTCTTTCTCTGCAAATATGGACATTTTCCGCAAGTTCTGCCTTCAGCTTGTCAAGTAATGATGCGTAGTATGCTCCTGTAATGACTTTTCCTTCCAAAAAACAGTCACCATCACTTTCCCAGCCGAAAAAGGAGTTTTGGCTTTTTTTAAGTCAGTTCCCCCTTTGCAGTCCACTGTTTGGACCACATTTTTGTTTTGGGCGTATAATGGTGTATCCAAGTTTCATCTACAGTAATTAATCGGCACCAAAACTCGGATTTATTGCGCTTAAACTGTGCTAACAGAGCGTTGGAGATATTCATTCGAACACGTTTTTGGTCTAACATGAGTATACGCGGCACTCAACGCGCGGACAGTTTTCTCATGACTAACTGTTGATTCAATATGTTACAAACACGACTTTTGACATGTTCATAGCCTCTGCTGTCTCTCTCACTTTAATTCGACGGTCGTCTAGCACCATTTGGTGAACTTTAGCGACGTTTTCATCGGTAGTTGCAGTTTTCGGGCATCCGGAATGTTCATCGTTTCCCAAGCTCTTACGGCCACGTTTAAATTCAGCTGCCCAAAATTTCAGTGTCGTAAATGATGGTGCTGAGTTCCCATACACATAATCCAACTTATCCTTGATTAGCGTAGGCGTATTGCCTTTCAAATACAAATATTTAATGACAGCTCGACAAATAAAATAAATAAATAAAATAGAATCTAATCCCGGTACCTAATTTATTATACCGGGACATGATTTCCAAATTCTAATTTATTAACTACCAAATAAATACATAAAATACAATTGAAACAATACTTTTTCAGATAATAAAAGAAAAACAATAAATTTAAAAAATTAAAACAAATACAAAACTACCAATTTAAAAATCTACAATTTAACTAATAAAAAATTTAATGGAATCCAGTATACAAATAACTGGCAACCAGTTACAATTGCAAATAAACTACAATACCGGAAACCGATACTTAATGTACTGGTAACCAGTACATTTAAAACGTATCAATTTACCTTTTCAACTAATAAAACCTTTTTAGAAAAAATTTTCAAATGTTTTTACCAAAAACTTACATAAAAATAATTCATAAAATTTACATTACAAAAATCACAAAATTTACAAATTTGAAACTAATCCAAATTCTTTAAACAAATTAAACAAACAGTTCGACACTCGGTTTTGTTCATTTTCATAAAAAAAAACTCACATCAACTCACTCAGACGATTGTTACATAATAACTGAGCATCCAAAATGGCTGAAATTTGACGAGTAACTGTCAATAGATGAACAACGAAATTCACTAGCTTTTATTTACGAGTGCTGCCATCTTCATGTTGAGGTCGGAAACTTTCAGACCACCCTCGTACTTGTGTTATTCTCGTGGTTTCATCTCAGTAGCCAGATTAATACTGGATTGATTATTCATTTCCACTTATCAAAGTGACGCCTATAGAACAAAATAAATAAAAATAAAATAATGGCCCAGAAAGGTAAAGAGCAACAAACTCACAGTCATAAAAGTCCAATAGATGACCATGAAGGCAACTATGCGACTAAGGCCATGCATCCTTCACACACTAAATCATGTGTATGAAAGAAAATGTATAGCAAACTGCCATTAATAACAAGATATTGAAGCTACGTAAATGTAGAAGTATTACTACTGTCTAAGGTATTTTCCATTTGTAAGCCATTGCTGATTAAAATAAATATTTTAATTTCAAATGGACTGTAAAATGGCCGTACGGTTTGTTAAAGTTTAAACATTTAATCACTTCTATAATAATCGAAGCCAGTGAAAGAGTTTTTGATACGAGTCAACATTCCATAATTCTCTGTCTGCTTGAGCGAGAGGGATGCAATAAAACTGAAAAGGTAGGAGGCGTTTGCTCGCGTTTAAAAGTTTAATGCCAGATTAGAGCTAATTCCCCGGTGCATCGCAAAAATAAAATGATTTCCAAGTCAAACAAACAACACGCGAAACAAAAAGTTTGGGCTGGCCACTGCAATACGTAAAACATGCGCTATTTGCAGAGCTTATGTCAACTCTGGAATCCGGTAAAGCTATTTTATTCATGAGGAGGAAATTAAACTGATCTCCGGAATATAAATGTCAATAATGGGCGCTCATTACCGTCGTTTTGTGTTACATAGAGTAAAAATTGCATGGCGAAACTGCGGCAGGGCTTTACGTGTTTTATATCAGTTCCAACACATCCTCCATGCAGCCCTAACTGTATCACTACTGATTAAACCTTTTTCGAACAGCGATTTTTCGGGAAATTATATCAAAATTATGTCAAACTCTATAAAATTATGTACTAACTGCAATAGATGAAGTGTTCCACCCAAAAATTCGAAATCCAATATCACAGGAAATAAAACTTTTAGTCACATATCAGCGCATGTACGTAATATATGTGTAAGCGTAATTCAAAAGGACAAATACAAATTTGGCATTGAGGTTCAGCGTTCCTCCATGCTGAACTCGACTACAGCATTTTCCTTAAGTGGAAAAGTAGTTCTTATTTTTTATTTTTCCAACAATTTGTTTAATGACTTTGATTAAAGTAGGTGCATTTGTTTAAGACATCTGCAAGACGAATAACATTTATTACTTAATTTTTTGTAAACAGCATGCAAATATTTTCGTTGTTGTAATTTACGTCCTCCAATGTTAAGTCATATCGGACGATGAATGGAATTGATGAAATGATGCTCAAATGAGCCCAGGGTACATAGAGCTTAGAGTTACCCGACATTCGTCTTTCAGGATAAGGGAAAACCCTGGAAGAAACCATATCCAAGTAACTCACCCTGACCGAGATTCGAACTCGGGACCTCTTGAACGTGAGGCAGACACGCTACCACCACGCTACCGAGGCGGGCATATAGCATGCTAACTTCTCTTTATTTGAATATAGGAACGATTTCATTACGGAGAGAATACGGTACGTAGGCTACCATGCTGGGTCCTTTGTTCTTATGCCCCCAAGAGGGGCACACCCGGGAGGAAGGATAAGGCGAAGGAGACAGTGGGCGGCCAACCCAAGGAGTCACGGCAGTACAGAGGGCAGGGTCCCTACAATTTACTTGGATAGAGACTTCCCTCGACAGGCCAGGACAACGAACTCGCTCTCCCACAGCGGGATGGCAATGAGCCCAGCAGCCGAGCCCTGAAGGTCCCACGCAGGATCCGAACCCCAAAGGTCCCTGGCTGGCGGTCCTGAAATGGTCCCAGCAGAGGAGCGGAGACCGACAACCGACCTACCGGAGGAGGAAGTAGTTTTCCTCAGAGCATATCATCCTGCCATGCACCGCCGAGACACCCGCCGACACTTCTACCCTGAAAGAGACCACCAGATGGGAGATGATGTGAAATGATAATGGAGATGAAATGGAAAGACATAAAATTCGGGGATGTAATTAACCTACTCTGCATTCGCCTAGTGACCCGGGAAAACCCCTGAAAGAAACCTTGGGTCAGGTAGGTCGGCCACGAGAATCGAACCCGAGCCTCCCGAATGTAGGCCAGAGACGAAACCGCCTGAGCCATTCCGCTCGGTGAATTTAGGTCAGTGGCAAATCTTAAGTACCCACCTCGGTATCGTAGATGTAGCGTGGGTACCTCACGTTCAAGGAGTCCCGAGCTCCAATCTCGGTCAGGGTGAGTTAGCTGAATAAGGTCTCTTTCGGATCTTCCCTTATCCTGAAAGACGAATTTCGGGTAACTCTAAGCTCTGTGGAAGCTACGCTCATTTAAGCATCATTTGATCTGTTTCATTGATCGTCCGATTTGACTTACGTAGGAGGTCGTAAATTAATTTAAAGAAAAACTTAGGTAATATAGAAAATTTGCTACACAAACTGTATATCTTAAATTCACAATTTATATAAATATGTTTATAAAAAATCAGGATTTTTAGTACTAAAATTACTTTTTTTTAATTTTATAATTATTCTGTATTATTTATATAGATTGTAGGTAAGTTCTGTTGTACTATACACTTAGAGATATATGGAGTAGAAGGGAAAGTAACACAGAAGGAATGGAAAGCTGCAAGAAATTGGTTTTAACACATAGAAATACATAGCTTTTTGGTGTAATAGCAAATAAACCTCTTATTTTCTATGATAAACAAATCATGGAAAATGGAAACATATATACAAGGGAACTATGACAATGCTCATACCTGTATTCACTTGAGAGTTTGATAGCACTATCTCTGTTCTATGTAGGACCTGTGTACCAAAAATCAGGAGCGGAATATAGCTGGAAGTACCCGAAAATGAGCCCAGAATACATAGGAATTGTAAGTTCCTATGTATTTTATTTTATATTTATTATTTTATCCTAAGATAACACAGCATTGTACGGAAGATATTGTTTACCCCTGAAGGGCAGCGGTTTACACATTCCATACGTAAGGAGCACCGTTCCCCACACGAGCTGACGAGGAAGTTCCAGCAGGCATTTGCAAATGGTCGCATGCGGCACTTTCCGGGCTTCAGTTTTAGGCGTTGTGGTTCTACTCCACAGCAGATTTTTGGTGCACATGGTTAATAGACAGCAGAAATTATACCATGAAACTTTCAGGTGTGTAGCGATGTAAGTACAGTGATAGTTCCCTTGATAGATAGATCAAATAAAGAGGAATGGGGGGATATTGCCTGGTTAAGAACTAGAGTTTGGGGACAAAATTGTCAGAAGTGGTATATCAAGGATCAGAGAGCCTTGTATGATAAGGGGGACATTGGAAATGTTACATTTGAATGCAAAGAGGCAGGCAGACATCTGAAGAAAAGCGTTTCTACCTGAAACAGAATGTTTAAAATTAACAGAAAATGTGCCGTAATGGTTTGTTCGGTAAAGAAAGCAAGAAATGAACACCTTTGATACAAAATAACATAGGAGTGGAATTGGAGAGAAAAAAATAGAGCAAAATCACAGCAGTAAGTAGGTTATTATTGAAGTATATTAAAATGATTGTTTATAATGTAAATGCATATGGCAGGAAATGAGCCTGGGCTAAGTTTACGTCATATTAAAATATAATGGCATAAATGAACACACTTGCGAACCTAAAATAATCTAAAAATATTTTCTCTAATTATCTATTGGAAATTCTGTGATCAATATGTAATATCATTTAGAAATCAAGAGGCTTTGAAAACCAGTGTCCGAAAATGCACGTTTACTATTTTTGGTTATTAAGACTTTTTGACTTATCTAAGTCGTAACATAATTAAGGTGTCTAAGCCGGTTTCACCATTGACTTTAGGGAATATAAAGTCCCATTTACTGTCCCGATAAACCCATTATAGTCCCTGAAGCGAAACTTCATGAAGCTGCTATCAGCTGCCAAGATGGCAGAGGTATCACTGACACACTTTATGTTGCGGAACCTGAGGAGTAAATCGCATCCGAAAGCACATTCATAAAGATTTAATGTCGACGTTTTAATAAGGAAAAGCCTGATAACATCCGCAAATAGAAGTTCCTCAGCGAACTTCATGTGCTGCAGTTTGAGACCGAATAATTTAAACCGCATGGCAACAGAGAAACCCTAAGTGGAAAATAACACTTTCTTCTTGCTGTTTTTAATTTTAAGGTCATTTAACCGGATGGATCATATCGGACGACAAATCAAATTATGTTCAAAATGTACATGTCTTTTTACTTAAAACTTAAATTCAATTTCAATTAATATGAAACAGAATTTACCTTTTCGTAGACCTTAGAGTTACTTGACTTCTCTTTTCAGGATAAGGGGAAAACACCAAAACCAAAAACGTTATCTGGTTAACCTAACCTAACCGTGATTCAAAACTGGAACCGTTTAAACGTGAAGCAGACGTGCTACCCCAGTACCATGGAGGTATACCGGTGTGGTCCTTAGTTTATGTGATGATTTAAAAACAGCAAGAAAATGTATTACTCCGCAGTAATTGGAGGAAATATCGCCAATTTTGTCAAGCATGTGCTTTGTCAGCGAACTTTGAAAAGTTTTGCTTTGCGGTATCACTTTTATGTTAAGATTAAGTGCAAAGGCGTGTCTACTATGTAATGTATTTTTCCCTTTGTACACTAAAAAGTGACTGAATACTTATAAAAATTACTCAAATATTTGATTTCATCACATAACCTCGCCCCATTTATAAATTAAAAATTAAGTCACAGGTCTCTGTGCGGAATAACAGTGTTAAATAACTGCGTGTAGTCACTTTGGCAATGACTTTAAAGTTCTACTGGCATACAACTGAAAAAAAGTATTTTTACGTACCTAATTGGAATCTGACAACGGACAAATTCCTTAAACCATTTCCTTTGATAGTTCCTTTCGCCACAACACTATATCTTCACGCTCTATAATTATATGTTTTTGTTTCTGTTTAAAAATTCATAATCTATGTCGCGAAGAATGGTGTGGAAACTCGTTTTTCAAAGCTCGGCTAATCGTGATCATTATTTACTGCTTGAAGCACTTTTGTAATTGTGGTGGCTCGTTTCTTTCAAAGAACCTATGAATCTTGTGACGAATAACACTTTTAACGAATTCATCATATTCACCTTCTACAACTTGCTTCTTTCTTTTTCGGTGTTTTCCTGGAGTGGAAAGCCCACCCGTTTTCATAACCTCACTTCCAGCGGCATTGATACTTGGCGCCGAAACCCCTGTTAATTCTGCTGACAAATTAACAACGTCATCAATTACTAAGGTGGGTATATTCCACACAGCTTACAAAACACTTAAATATAATTTAATTTTCGCCACTTTTTAAATGTTTTCCTCTGTGATGTTTTACATATTGCACGGAAGTCGCCATGTTTTAAACTGATTCTCTTCTCACTTTCCTTTCAAACTGCGCAGGCGCAGCTTGCACTCTAATTAATATATACAAATTACACTTACATATACCAAATAAAATACTAATTAATTACTGTTTGACTGTTGCATTTGTAATAATGTGAGTTTTATATATTTTGTTATACATATAAAGTGCTTAAAATGATATGAGAACTATATTTTTCATTCGCAGAGAGATACAAGGCTAAACAGTCAATGATGTTGCACACGGACACGTGCTTTTGTTTGCATCGTCCCATATGCTAAGGATGGCTCCGGTATAGGTTAATGAAAACTTCTGATAATTATCTATTTTAGATGAGTAAGTTGTGTGCCCGTCTCGGTAGCGCAGATGGCAGCGTGTCTGCCTCACGTTCAAGAGGTTCCGAGTACGAATCTCGGTTAGGGTGAGTTACCTGGATAAGGCTTCCTCCGGGGTTTTCCATTATCCTGATAGACAGATATACGGTAACTAAGTTCTATGGACCCCGGGCTCATTTGAGCATCATTTCACCCATTTCATTCATCGTCCGATATGACTTAAAGTTGGAGGACGTAAATTACAACAAAAAAAAATATGTTGTGCTAGCGTGTATGACAATATACAGTGGTAGAAATCAGTATAGACGCACTTGGTTTCCTACTGTCAGTGATAGGTACAATGTCTGAAGCATACATATGCCTTATTTATTATGGAAATGGTATATATAAGACATGCTCGTACAATAATTATGATTGAATTAATTTCTTTCACAGCACGCATAACAAAATAAGACATTTGCATTTCCTAGACGGAAATTGAAATAAAGGCACTCACTGTCCTGTTGTGTTATTGCATTGTTTGTACTTTGTTGAAACTCCGTTCTTCCTAATTACCTCAAACAGTATCTTAGGCATTGATTTTGTTAGGGTTTGAAGTTCTTGTTTGCAGTTCTAGACCCACTCTTCTCGTATCGCTCTTTTTAAGCTCACATATGGACTCAAATTAGCTTCCATTGTGACAAACACGCCCTGCAGTAATTCCCCAAAGGTTTTCGATGGGATTCAAATCCGGGCTAGGTGCAGACTAGGACAAAGCATCGATAAATCTCTCTTCAAACCACTTTTGGTTGTAGCAGAAACAAGCAAAGATGCATTGTCTTGTTGAAAAATTATGTTTTCGTCCCCTGGATCCTCATACATTCTAATCAGTTCTATCACTAGCAGCTCAGTGCTCCTTTTAAGACTTCATTCCAGTGTTCAGGGAAATGATGTCTGATTTACGAGAATCTTGAGCACAGAGAGCTGCCTAGCACTTCCGAAACCAAAATTGCTGCTTGTTCTTACTTGATGCTTTGTTTTCAGATCATGCAAATAATATTGAACTCCATCCGGCCCATTTAAATAAAACTTCTCTTCACTGAAGATAACTTTAAACCATTCTGAAGTTGATGACGTATGTTTCTGAGCAAACTTCAACCCAGCCTGTGTATGTTTGGGTGTTACAGCTGGTTTCTGCAGTCGTTTCCTATATGTAAGATGTTTGTCCTTTGACAAAATTTGTCGTACACATCTGGCAATTACTGGCAACTAAGTCAGCAACAATTTGAGAAAAATAACGTTTTATGACCTTTTTGTGCAAAAGTAACCGTTTAGATGCCTTCGATAATTTTCTACTTTGCCCATATTTTCGGTTCTGTCCATATTATGCGCCCAGACAAACGAAATTACTAGTCAATGAACTTAAATGGTTCAACTTCTTGGCAGTTTAATGATTACAAAATATCATTTTCTTGTACTCACCGATCTTTGCTTTTTCATCACGTGGCAACTGTTTTCCGCGTGGCATTTTTACAATGGTGGTTTATGTACACAATAAAAGCTGCCACTAATGTCTGTTTCCTATCTGCAGAAGCGAAAAGTACCACACAAAGCTGACTGCCTTTATACCAACTTTCCCCTTCTAAACCTGAATCGTTGATGTCTCGTCAAATGCAATATTATTTGAACGCATTTGTCAGTATAGTAGATCTTATACTATTGCATATACACTGTACGTAACTATTCCAAGAGAAAATGTTAATTTTGCTACATATATACTTGCCTTTATACTGATTTCCACCACTGTACCATATCCTTAAGGGAGGTATTAGTAGTCCAACTGTCATAACTTTCTGTTCACTCTTCTAGAAATTGTTCCTACAAAAGTTTATTCTTATATGGTTTCATGCTAATCTACATAAGCAATTGCAATGGCAGTTTCACTACACTTTTCTCAATACTGTCTACCCATCACAAGAAGGCAAGCGCGGTCTGAAGATTGAGAGGTCTAAAATTGTTTATCTGCTCTGGTAGTGGATCTGTTTACTACGAAACGTGTGTATGAGAGTGCATATGTGTCACCCATGCTGCCAGATTTATTGCTTGTTTCAGTAATTGCAGTGAATATTATGCATGGGTGAGTTATGTGACAATACTATGCATTTTAAATTAACCTAGCATTCTGGAAGGCGAACATAAAATCATACGGATAGCAAAAGTGACTAAGTTACACATTCCTCTGGCTCGCCTTCTTGTGTTGGGAGGAGAGTAGTTTCAATAGGTATATATGTAGAAACCTGAAGTCATAGGTGGGACCCTTAAAAGGCGGGTTTCTATATGCTAGTTTTGAAATGCATTACTCTTTACATTGCAATCTCAAATAAAATGTGTGGTGAATAAGTACTTCAAACTGTTATTCTATTGAATTTTCAAATTCATTTTCTCGGGAAGGTTTGATTTTAGAAGAAAATGTCAAATTATGTGCACTAGAAAAATCCGACGTTTTGTATTGTATTATGGTTATGTCTTACAAAATCGCTTAAAATTAATTAAAATAAATCGGATTTAACAATCTCTTCGCAGATAGTACGGAATGTATATTTGATCAAATATTAAACATAGTATTTCAAATAAAATCATTAAAACCATTTGAGAAATTAAAAAAAAATCCTAAAATGCTGGTGAAATAGCTTGGTTGGGGATTATTTTCGTGGATATATTTCTTGTTGTATGTTTTGTATATATTCAACGTTTGGTTTAAGAGCTGTTTTAACACTTTTTTCTGAAAAACGGCCTTTTTTAAACAAAAATGTTGATTATAAGCGTAATAATGGTCATAGAAAATACAGCAAATTGACACTAGAATTTTAGGTAAAATGTGGGAAAATTTGTGTGGGAGGGAAAGTAAAAATTCTGGTGTTAATTTTCTGTACTTCCTCTGACCATTACAGTGCTTATTATCTACTTTATCTACCACATAAATAGCAGATAGAGAATCTATTACATTCCACGACCTCCCCCCCAAAAAGCGTCTCTGTAAACATTTGTGTGGGCGCTTACACATGTGAAAATCATAACTGAAATGCGAAAAATTTGTTAAATACCAAAAATGTAACCAAAGAATTCGGAAAAAAATTCGCGATATCAAACTAACCTTTGCCTTCATGGAAAGGAATCCCGGTCAGGGCGAGTTATCTGGATAAAGTGTTTCCGGGGTGTTCCCTTATTCTAAAGATGAATGTCAGGTAACTAAGCTCTATGGAACCCGGGCTAATTTGAGCATCATTTCATTCATCGTCCGAATGACAACGTTGGAGGACGTAAAAGAGATGCTGAGAGATACTTCAGGAATGTTTTGATTTTCTCAAAAAAGTCTCTAAGGATTTCGATTAAGATACATTACGTTTAGGATGCCTATTTTCATTACAAATAAACGTATTCCTGAACTACCTGGCAATAGCCAAAGTCCTCTCATTCTGAAGTTCTTTTGCATAAGTGTTAAACCGTACGAGATAGTAAAAAATCCTTCCACATTAAAAATTTAAATCTGGTTCATGTGAAATACATTTTCCGTGAAGTTAGCCATTTTCGAGATTACTTGTTATTATTTCGACTACACAAGTTTGCCACAGCAAAGAAAGTTCCAAGGGAATGAGGACAGTGGGGGAAATTGCTGTTCCGATAATCTGCCTCGTAACTCTTTATGACAGTCGGGTCAGTTCAGTTACAGTTTATTCAAAAATATTCTGACTCTACTTTTGTAAATAATACCTTCTTGGTTTTAGTATACTATGGTTCCACTCCTCGTGTAGCACACACATTTGCTGTCCTTGTCGCACCGTCTTAAAACAGATGAGGGTAGCATATTCCTGTCAGGAACTTTATTTTCGTTAGCGAACAATACTTTCCAAATGGGAAGCGATTATTTGCTTCCGTTTTACACCCTCCTGGTCATCCCTCATCGTGTAAGGAGAAAACAACATCTAAGTCATCACATAGCAATCAACTCTTAAAAGAATAGACTACTAGTATATTCTTCTATTTTGCTTGTACCTAATGTTGATAACTTTCTCATAACTAGAATTATATTCTCATAAATTTGTAGTTAAAGTCACTTTTGAAAGAGCTTATGGTTTTAGTTAATTGATGGAAATTAATCATTTCTTCACACTACACTTGTACAGCTTAAGATATTTGATAGATAGAGCCAACATGAAAAATTCAATGCTATAGCCGGGATTTGAACCACGGATCTCCTGGTTTCCGTCCAGTCGCTCTAACCCATTGAACTACCATTCTCGTATTTGAGATACACCGTTTGTGGCGACTTACTATCGTAAGTACTTGAGTCCCATGCTTCATCATTTAACTCTTATTATTCTAGTTAATTGCTGGAAATTAATCATTTCTTTACACTAGCCGTATATAGGCTAAGATATTTGATAAAGTCAACATGAAAAATTCAATGCTTATAGCTTCTAAATTTGTTTTAAAATAACCCGACATTCTTAAAATAACCGGAGGTGTTTGGACTGCATTACTCCAACAGACAAATGATTGTGTCCTTTATTAAGATTACTCTTAACACATGGTTACGGGATATCAAACTTTTGTGTAATTGATGATAATTATGTTGTTTCTAAT